>PISX010008995.1:0-78275 GCA_004024625.1 Mellivora capensis
CCCCCCCCCCCCCCCGCCGCCCTCCGCCCTGTGTCAGTTTATCAAATTTCTTTTAATTTTGCAACATGTTTCCCTCAAAATTATCTTTCAGTAAATTACTGTTAGCATGTTCTCCCATCTTCTACCAATATGTAGCAAATTGGAAAGCAGAAGCGATTTTTTGTTTTAGTCTCATGATTTTCAAAGTGTGGACCAAAACCACCAGTAGTAGCAAGACTACCTGGGATGTGGCTACATATGCAGGTTCTTGGGTCCACATTCCAGATCAATTTATCTAGAATCTCTCAGGTAGGGCTAGGAAAGATATATTTTGTTAAAAAATCTCTATTGTTGGGGCACCTGGGTGGCTCAGTGGGTTAAGCCTCTGCCTTCGGCTCAGGTCATGATCTCAGGGTTTTGGGATCGAGTCCCGTGTTGGGCTCTCTGCTAGGCGGGGAGCCTGCTTCCTCCTCTCTCTCTCTCTCTCTCTCTCTCTCTGCCTGCCCCTCTGCCTACTTGTGATCTCTGTCAAATAAATAAAATCTTTAAAAAAAAATCTCTGTTGTTGATTCTTAAGAGAAGTACTGATTTAGGCAAGACTTTATGAGGCCGAAGAAAGAGGACATTTTTCTCTTCGAGCTTTGTATTACTGGAATAGCTATTAATATATTGCTGACTTGGATCATTGCTCAGCTGCCTATATAAATTTGCCCTATAGAGCTAGTCAAAAAGTAACAATTCAGTTAGCTTCCCTAACCTGTTTACTAATTTTTGGGTCCTATTATTAGCTCTTGTTATATATAAACTGAATCGAGTTTCCCCCAAATTCATGTGTTGAAGCCTTAAGCGCCCCCTACCCCACTATACTTGAAGATTGGGTCTTTAGGAGGTAATTAAGGTTAAATGAGGTCATCAGGGTGTGGCACTAATCGATAGGACTGGGGTCCTTATCAGAAGAGGATGAGACACCAGAAATCTCTGTCTCTGCATACAGAGGAAGGGCCATGTCAGGACACAGAAGGCTGTTGTCTGTAAGCCAGGAAGAGAGGCATCACCAGAAACCAACCCTGCTGGCAACTTGACCTTGGACTTCCAGCCTCACAGAACTGTGAGGAAAGGAATTCCTGTTACTTAAGCCATCCAGTCTGTGTTATTTTACTACGGCAGCTCAAGTTGATGAATACAACTTTCCTTACAACTGTCCAGCCAACAGGAACGCGGGGCAGAAAGAGACCGATGAATCCCACACTCACTTTCCAAAACTGACACTTGAGAAGGATCCCTCTATGGTGAAACATGTGTAACTACCTTGAGAAAGGGTTTTCCTAATTTTACCACAGAATAACTCTCCTTTATAGTAGCCTGCCATCTACACTCTATACAGAGAATTTGGAATGTGGGGAGGTAGGCTCCTTATTTCCTCCTCTGCTTGGTGTTCGAATCCTGTACGTATGTAATAAGTGTAATGGGTAACGATGTTCCAGTGGAGGAAGGGCTACCAGGAGGGATAATAACAGACACAGCTAATTGAGAGAAGTGATTCACATCCGCTTTTGTGGCAGACTCTAATTAGTGTCTATAAAAGCCATAGACGTGAATTTCTTTGTGCTTTCACAAATTTTCAATGTTTCTTCTGCTCTGAGATTCTACAGTCTCCTTCCATAAAAAAATGTGAAGCATTTTCCAGACACATCTTTCTGAGTTGAGAATTATTCCTTCTAGGTCAAAAAAGACTATCGTTTTCTGGAACTTGGGCTCTCAGTTTGACTAGGCTGATGGAAGGCTTGAGGGGCTCCTCTCTGGACAAGGCGTGCCCCTTCCTAGGAATAGAGTTTTACTTAGACTGCTTGCTGCTGGTTTAGTTTGCTGATTTCTACATCTGGAGAAATCACGAACCTTGAATTTTTTTAGTGCTTTAGAGTGATGTTTACATATTTCAGTTTTGCTTTGTCTGCTTTCTCTCTTTCCGAGTTTTGAATATAAGAATGTCTGAGGGACAGTGGCAATTTGTTAGCTTCCAGAAATACTGAAGTGACTGTCTAGAATTAGTACCTTCTCTATGTGAGTACGACTTCCACAGAGGGAAGAAGATGCCTGCCTTTTAAACATTACACCAATGACTAATTTAGAGAGGCTACCTGCTGTGTTGGAATCTGTTGGCAGTGCATACTAGAAACTATAAAATTTTCATATACCTTTGGTAACACTTTGTATCTAGATAAAGAAATCCACATTAAAATTCTTACCACTTTGCACCCAGATCTATGATGGAGTCCTAGATCTGGAGTTGCCTTTGTTATGTAAGGGAGATTATAAACCTTAACAGAAAGCAAACATTTGATTGTTCAAAGAGATTCATAATCAGATTAGAAATTGTCCATCCAAAAGCATAAACATTAAGTTTAGGAAGTGATTTGCTGAATGTTCTTGATATCCATACACTCAAAAGAACAGTTAGTGAAATAATATGTAACCTACTATGAGTCATAAGGGTAATTTCTTGTCAAGGGTAGCAGGTACTTTTTTATCCCTGAGGAAAAATGCCAGGAGACTGTAGCAAAGGAGGATGAAAGTGGGCAAGTTATTCTCATGTCAAATTTAGCTTTACCGTGGCAGAAACTCTCTTGGTGATAGGTGTCATTGAAGCCTTTAGCTGAAACCCAGCCATGACCGAAAATCCTGGGCTGTACTGTTCCCTGTTGATCCCCATAAGAAACACTTTTGCAGCCTCTTCCAATTGAGAGCAACTGTTTTGCAGTCTTGTTTTCTTTTTACATATTTCTTCTT
The DNA here is from genome assembly GCA_004024625.1 of Mellivora capensis. Classification (NCBI taxonomy): domain Eukaryota; kingdom Metazoa; phylum Chordata; class Mammalia; order Carnivora; family Mustelidae; genus Mellivora; species Mellivora capensis. Next base: position 2,767 of record PISX010008995.1, read on the forward strand.
CTGCAGTGGCTTTTATGAGTTATCATTGTCCTGACAACCAAAAAATTTCACCTCATTCCATACTCTTGGCAACCAAAGAATTTTACCTCCTTTCCCTAAATAAATATTGTATAAACACAATTTGAATAGAAATGTCTTATGTACTTCTAAGAAAATTTAAATAAATTATTTAAGTCATTGATTTTTTTTTTTAATAAAAGTTTTGCTAAACCGAGTCTAAGCTATCAGTTGAGAAATATAATGCCTAAGTCAACATAAAGCCAGAATAATCACATGGAGAAGAAAACAACAACAAAATCGACCACAGATATTGTCTCTGTCACATCCAACACTGAAGAGTTTTAGTAATAGACATAGATGTCATTCAAAAATATCTTGAGAGTTTTCCCCTGTACAATCTGCATGCATTTTCTTTTCATTTTTATCAGCTACAACAGCCAATTTCTGCAGAAGATGGGCCCTGGCTGTTATCTAGGAGCCATAGGAAACACTACTAAAAATCCTTCCAAGACTCATGATTCAATAAGAAAAAGACAAATAACCCATCTAAGAGATGGCCAAAGGATTTGACTAGGTATTTTTCAAAACAAAACCAACAAACGAAACAAGTGGCCAATAAGCACATGAAAAGACCTCCTTAGCCATTAGGGAAATGCAAACCACAGTGAGCTAGCACATCATGGCCATGATGTGGTCAAAAAACAGACCGACAGGCATTGGCGGGGAAGTGGAGAAAGTGGAACCTTTATACACTGCTGGTGAGAATGCAAAGCGGTGCAGCTGCTTTGGAAAACAATCTGACAGTTCCTCAAAAGGTGAAACATTTGTTCATTGTCCACTGATTACCCTATGACCCGGCACTTCCACTCCCAGGTGTATCCCCCGAAAGAAGCAGAAACATAACTCCATACCCAAACTTGTATAACAGCATTATTCATAATAGCAAAAAGTGGAAACAACTTAAATGTCCATCAATTCATGCATAAATAAAATGTGGCCTATCCATACGATGGAAAACTATTTAGCCGTAAGAAGGAATGAAGCACTATTACTTCATTCCTTCAACATGGATGAACTTTGAAAGCCTGATGCTATATGAAAAAAGCCAGAAAAAAGACCACATATTGCAGGATTCGATTAATCTGAAATGCCCAGAACAAACAATACTATGGGTCTCTGGAGACAGGAAGTGGATGAGGGGTTGCCTAGGGCTAGGGGGATGGGCTAAGGCAGGAGGGAGATGGGGTCTAATTGCTAACAGATAAGGGGTGTTTTGGGAAGGGAGTGATAAAAATGTTTTAAAGTTAATTGTGCTGATGGCTGTACAGCTCTGAATATACTAAAATGACTGGATTTTACACTGTAAAAGGAATTGTATATTACATAGGTTATATCTCAATAAAGCCATTCAGTGTGAATCCACCATGATTTTTCTCACTTTTCCAACTGCTGACATGGCTAGACCGAGAGGATGGAAGTGACATTGCCTAAGCAATGTCGTCCACTCAAAAGTGTAGAAAATGGAAACTTTCAGCAGAGACATTACCACTATCGGAGCAGCACTTGGGATTCATGCTATGATAATCCAGCTCTAGAAAGAACGTATTGTATGGAATTAGGAGTCCTAATAAGGGAACAGAAAAGCCAATTAGATATAAATAGAACTATTCCCGTAAAAATTAATGCTACCGATTATATAGTATTCCCAGCCAGGAACTATGTGAAGTGTTGTACGTACATCCTTCCAACATTCACCCCCCCCCAATGAAGTGGGTATTGTTATGTACAGTTTGTAGATAAGCAATCTGAAAATGAAGTGAAGTAAATCACCCAAAGAAAGCCAGCTTGTAAGTGGTCAGGGTGGGATCTGACCCACATCTGTGTGACCTTTAGGTCTTAATTACTCTGCTATAGAACTGTTGGAGACAGTTGCATTATAACATAACTGCCATTTCCTCTCTCTTATTCATATGTGTATATTTCCTAGCTTTACTCTGTAGTCCCTACCTATAAATGTCATTTTGGAGGGAACGCTTGTGAAAACCTTGAAACAGGGAGATTACAGGGATTGCCACTGACCTCAGCGGTACAGTTGTCATAGTAACCAATCCACCCAATTGGTCTCTGCCTTCATGTAATACACCAATGTTGTCTGGGATCCTTCACAGTATCTATGAACCCCTGTTGACACATGAGAAAGTCCTCGTGTGCGTATTAAAGTGTTAAAGTTTTTCCTTCAAAGTTTCTGTCTCAGACGCACAGATTTTACATTCTCGCTTCTCATCCTTTCCATTTGCCCTAGATGTTCTGGTATGGTTGGTTTCGAGGGGGCCTAAAAATCCGGGCCAGACAGTGGTCTGCTGCTTTGTCCTAAGCGGGATTTACAAATTCTATTATTTTCTTCCTGGCGGAAAAACTGACCCTCCCAATGCGGTAATTCCTTACTCAGTGCCAGACTGGGAACTGTTAACTGTCCCGCTCCCATTCCCACATACAAAACAGATCTTTGGCTGCTAAAAACACATCTCAGAAATCACTGTACAGAAAACTTAAAGTGGGCACTGAGCACCACGCACTGTGTCTGTGGATACACACATGCAGACATGTACACGCATCCACCCAGCCACGTATTTCTACAGTGCTCCTACATTTGCAAGGACTCTTTCTTCTCTAGTATTGGTGCTGTCTCTCTTCTTCCTCCTCTCCATTTCACGGGCCTCGCCTGTCTTCAGAGGCACCTGAAGGCACATAAGGCAGGGAAGTGAAACCGACTATAATTCTTCAGTTCACTTCTCTGCAGCCTCCGGTGAGCCAGTCTCCATACGGTGGCCCAGCTGAGCTCTGGGGAAGCTTGGAGAGTCCCCGCGCAGGTGTCATTTACCACCCTGCTCACAGGAGCACTGGGAGCCCCAGGACCTGACATATGTATGTGAGGGGCTCAGGGACAGCAGAAAAAGGAAGCCTCAAAGCCGGGAGTTCATGAGATCAAAAAGAAGAGGGGGTCTCCTCTATGAATGGAAGAAACGGAAGGCTTTTACATCTAAAAAGGCCATCATCTTCCCTTTGGAGAATTATATATAAATTACTGAGAGCAGTCAGAAAGTCTTATTATCCCACTTTCTTCTAATGCCCTTGTGTTCACCTTCGGGTTCCTTCAACTTCGTTCATCTGGTCTGAAAACTCTCTAATTCTGTGCTCCAGTGAAATCGCATATATACTTGAGTTTTCTTGATAGGCAAAAATGTATTCAGGTAAACTTGACTTAATGTATCCTTGAAAATTAATAAGTCAGTTCTAAATAGCCTTTTTCTGTGTATATGGTTTTTTCACTGTCTCAGCCTGTCCTTACCAAAATCCCAGCAAGTAGAACTCTAATTATTAACCCAATTTACTGATGTGGGGCTCAGCTAAAGTGAATTTGGGACACCTAGTTAGGTTTATGATTTCGAAGGCAGTGTTTCTACCATACTATTGCTTATTTTCTCAGTTCAAATTAAAAAAAAAAAAAAAGGTAATTTTTCCCACTGTGGAATTCAGCCATGTAGTGGATAATCCTCAGCAGGGCCTACAACTTCCTGATTTCAACAACCCTTCCCACCCAACCCCTGGCCACACACACTTTCTTTCAGTTTCTGTAAGGTACCAAACTCTTCTCTGCCTGGAGCTCTACCGCAGCTCGTGCTTTCCCTGGACGCCTGGCCTACCTGCAGACCCATCATGCTGGATAGCTCATCTTTCAAGGCTGCTTTGTAGAGAAACTCTTCTTTGGTCTCCCCAGTGACATTGCAGGACTCTGGGATACATTATCTCATAGAAGTTTGCTAATCCGCAGCATGTATCACCAGTCTGGTTGATTTGTGCAATTCTTTATTCTTTTTCCTTATACTGTAAACTGCACAAAGTCAGCAATGTGTTCTGTCTTGTTTTACTCTGCATCTCAGAACCTAGCTCAGCGCTTGGTGGATGATAGGTTCATGTTCATTACAAACGTGGGCGGGGCAAGGGGGGGGATAGCTCACAGCAGGACTTCTTTTTTTTTTTTTTAATTTCTTTTCAGCGTAACAGAGTTCATAGTTTTACACCTCACCCAGTGCTCCACGCAATGCGTGCCCTCCACAATACCCACCACCAGGCTCCCCCAACCTCCCACCCCCCGCCCCTTCAAAACCCTCAGGTTGTTTTTCAGAGTCCATAGTCTCTCATGGTTCATCTCCCCCCCAATTTCCCTCAACTCCCTTCTCCTCTCCATCTCCCCATGTCCTCCGTGTTATAACACGGAGGACTTCTTGTGGCTGTATACTGCAATGCATTGTCCGGAGTGCCCACTGTGAGGGGAGGGTGCGGTCATAGGCATGGATTCAGAAGAGCCCGCCTTGCTTCTCAGGTTCACTGCCAGTTCCAATTATATTGAAAATTAAGATGATTTTACAAGAAATTCAGCTATATTTTCATCTCCTCCTATTGGAACAGCAGACTGTCCCCTTTGAACTCTGACACTTCTGAAACTCCTGCATCATCTAGCTTAAGGACAGTGTTTTTAATAAAACATCTTAATTAACTTAGATTACAAATATGTAATTGCTGAACTGAATTGAATTATAGGAGTGAAGATACCATGATTGGCCTTTTTCTTTTCCTTGGGGAAACAGTCTTTTTTGTTTCTTTTAAGGACTGGCTTTTCTCTTTTCAATGGAACACCATCGATAACCTTGTAAACTATATTAGTTGGGTATGTAGTGACTTAAATGCTTCTAAATTTGTACTTCTTTGTACAACAAATAATTGAACACCTACTCTCCAGGCTCTGGAGAAATTTCCTTGCCCTATGGGACACCTGGGTGGCTCAGTTGGTTAAGCGGCTGCCTTTGGCTCAGGTCATGATCCCGGCGTCCTGGGATCGAGTCCCACATCGGGCTCCTTGCTCGGCAGGGAGCCTGCTTCTCCCTCTGCCTCTGCCTGCCACTCTGTCTGCCTGTGCTGGCTCTCTTTCTCTCTCTCTCTCTGACAAATAAATAAATAAATAAAATCTTTTAAAAAAAATTTAAAAAAATAAAATTTCCTTGCCCATCTTCCTGTACTGCTAGTCCTCTTTTTCTTTCTTTTTCAGATGGTTTTATTTTTAATAATTTCTTTGAGTTCCCATATTTCCCTTACTGCTGCTTTTTCTTCTTTTTTTACTTCCCTATGATTTATTTTCTCTTTGCATCATAAACATTCACTATTTTTATTTCCTCATGATTGTAGGCTTTTTCTAGTAACTTTCTGCTTTTATTCTAATGTTGCCAACAGTTCTAACCATATTTTCATTAATATTTTTTGTGGCTAGATAGGCTGTTTTAATATTCACAGTGAAATAGATATATTCACTGTTTCTTCTATGCTACAACTGAGAGTTCTTCCTCTGGTTAACTCGTTCTCCTGCCCATATCATAGTAGTGTTGTGTGTGGGGTATTCTTTTTTAAAAGAAATCATCATTAGTAATTCGTGCATCATGAATTATCTTGGAAGTTAATGGAAAGGACGTAACAGTGAATATATTTTCTGAAATTCTAAGTGAATGACAGAAGGTATAAACATTTATGGCATAACAATTGTTAAAATGATTTTCTTGAAACAAAATATAAACAATAAATTTCCAATTAGAGTAACCTTATTTTATGTTATGAGAGTATACAGGTATTTTTATAATTCTGGCATCTACCTGTTGTATTTATCACCTGTAAGTTTCACCAACATGAAGAGCTTTCTATTGTCCTCCCAGAAACAAAGCTGAGACCACTCTAGTATTCCACCAGTGCACAGAAATCTAGGGGAAAAAAAAAATCTCTTGGTTTAAATTCAAGCTTCTAGGCTTTGCTTTTTTATTTTTTTTTAAATTTTCACAATTATTTTCCATAGTTAAATTGAGAGTTCTTATTTTTATTGACTTATTTAAAATATATTGGCTCAACCTATTTTTAGTAAGTTAATCTCAGCAACCCCATTATACAGCCTCTTAATCTCAGAACTAATAGTTAAGTATGGTAGACCAATGGCAAAGAATTTTGGCTTTCCAAAATATTCCTCTCACTTCTTTTGTTCGAGTGGGTTTGAAGAAGCATTAGAAAGTTGTAAAAACTTTTAATCTCTTCTGTGATGTGGTAAAACAAAGATACGGAAGTTGTAGATTCGAGCATGCTTTCTGTATGAGCCATATCTATTAAATACACTCACAACCAGGGAGTATTCTTCAGATGATGACGACGGACTCCCAACTCAATCCTATCCATATAATTAGACAAATTATTTATCTTCCCTGAGCCGCAATTTTCTAATATTTAAAAAGAAGAGAAAAATGTTACAAGGACTAGAATATGTAAGTAAGTAATATGTCAAGCTCATAGAAGGTACTCAACAGTGACAGTTACTATTGTGGTTGGTAAACAACACTGTATGTGTGTCGATCATCTTTAAAATAACCTCCATTGGAACGCCTGGGTGGCTCAGTTGGTTAAGCAGATGCCTTCGGCTCGGGTCATGATCCCAGCATCCTGGGATCGAGTCCCACATCGGGCTCCTTGCTCAGCAGGGAGCCTGCTTCTCCCTCTGCCTCTTCCTGCCACTCTGTCTGCCTGTGCTCATTCTGTCTGACAAATAATTAAATAAAATCTTTAAAAAAAATAATAAAATAAAATAACCTCCATTTTTATTTCAACATTGGCTTTGTCAATTCACACTTAACTGACCAAATCCTAAGTGTCCACCTCAATATACTTAAGACCAATATTAATTCAAATTGAACTCACATTTCTAGATCAAGTTCAGGCACTTGATCTACTGAGGGAGACAGACACCTAAACCAAACCTACAACAGCAGGAGTGCTCCTCTAGAGCTTACTCATTTTGTAGAAGGCAGGGAGGTACTACAGATCTACTCAGTCCAGCTAACTCACTTGGAAGTCAGGAGTCCTGACAACACGTACCCTTTGATCAAAGCAGCTGGAGATACAGGATGGCATTTAGAAAAATAATTGTTCATGTGTCATTTATGTGTTTTGATTAGTCTGCTGGACATGTGTCTGTGAATCTTAGCAATGTGTTAAATATGCCTGACTAATTTCCTACTAGAAATCATTAAAATATCATACAAATGATATTTAAACCTCTTCTGAATAGTGACCAATCTGTGTTAGTTGGTTCTCTTTATCATACACTTGAAAAAAATGAGCAGCTCGTTCACTTTTTAAATTAGTTACTCTTTACTTTCCCGAGATAGCTATTTAAATTCTTAAGCCTTATAGTGTAAAGTTGAGATTCTAATTTGGAGTTGGTAGAATTATTGAGACTTGTATTCTTTCCAAGCACAGGAAGGAAGATCAGTGGGGTTCTTCCCACTAGAATAAGGACAAAATTTTGTGTCCATTTTGCTCATTGATATATCCAAGTGCCTAGGACAGGGGTTGGCAAACTAGGACTCACAGAACAAATCCGGGATGCCTCCTGTTTTTGTATATGCCCTCATCCCTGAATGGTTTTCACGTTTTCAAGTGGTGGGGGAAAAAATCAAAAGGAGAAGAATATTTCATGACATGTGAAAATTATACAAAATTTCAGTGCCCATAAGTGATGTCCTAACACAGCCATGCCCATTCATTTATGTATTGTCCTGTTTTTGTGCCACAAGGGAAGACTGGAGTAGTTTTAACAAAGATTGTGTGACTCCTAAAGCCAAAAAGAATTACTATTTGGTATTTTACAGGAAAAAAAATTCTGACTCTAGGCCTAGAACAAATACCCTTCCTTGACTTTTTTTTAAAGTCAGACACATTAATATTTAACCCTCACAAGGTTCTTTCTAAAAGGAAAGCCTTAAGTCTATATATAACACTAAGGATGATCTCTAGATCATATCCTAGCACAGAGAGGCTCATAGCAAGAAGCGGAAAACTATGGATGAGAACACAGAATCCAGAGCCACAATGCCCGGGCTCAGACTTTGGTTCTAACCCTAAGCAGCTGTGCAACCATGGGCAACATGCTTAACTTCTCTGGGTACCAGTTTTTCCCTCTATAGAATGAGGCTAATGCTGGCACTCATCGGTTAGGGCTGTTTTGACCATTAAATAAGTTAGTATTTGTAAAATGCTTAGAAGATCCTCTGGTATAAAGCAGCTGTTGTAAATAAAGTGATGTATATTTTACTGCATTTTTAATTTAAGAAAATAGAGATACTTGGAAATTGGCTAAGGTAATGAGTGAACCTCAACATGTTCATAAATATGGAAAAAATACAAGATATGAATTAAAATTTGAACATGTCTACTTTTGTCAGTAAATCCTCTAAGCCAATACAACACATTAATATCTACTCTAATTGCCTTTTGATTGTAGGATATAACTATTTGGCTCCCATACCTGTGATATAATTTTGTAATCAATGGTCCTGTTTCACATAATAAACAAATTGTATTCTGAATGGTTGGGTAATTTCTGATACAAAAATCTAACTACCTAACAACTTCTAATCTGAGGGTATCAAATTGATATGAAGGGAAGTAACAATTTAGAGAATACATGGATACAAGATTAGTTTGCTTTGCTAAGGTTGTTATTCAGGCCTTAGGAAGAGAACCGATAGAAAATATAGTCCTATATTTAAAGAAACGCTTTCTAAGCACCAAAGCCAGGAATCAAAACTGTGTATTAGGAAATTTAATGGCTTTGAAATCATTACAAGTCATTTTAGCCAATAGATAATTGTGCTCCTGATGTTAAAGTAGATTTTTAAATTAATTTATATGAAATTTTTAAATAGACTTTTTTAGAGAGTGAAATCTTTATAAGGTAGCCTGCTTTCTTCTGTAAAATATAATCTCTGGAAAACTACACTTCAGTATAGGACTGTACACGGGACTGTAATAGCTGATGGTTAAATGTTTTAAAAAATATGATTATTTTCACCAACGCTTTTCTATTACAGGTGTGTTCCTGTAGAAGCTTCCATGGATTTTTGTTATATGCAATCGAGGAGCATATTGGTGAAGTGCAACACTGAAGCTTTCTTATTTTATAATCTCAATGCTTTCAACTTTCAATAAGCATTTATTTAACTGCTATGTTATGTGAGATGTGATGAAAACGTAAAAAAGAAGTTAATGAATCCAGGCCAAATTGACTTTTTAGAACAACTACTAAATTATGCACTAAAGTTTTAAAAATACAAATAAAAAAGAAACTTTTGGGATTGTTTAGGCTAAACTTACTGTATGTCTTCTGATATTTACTTATTAATGTACTAAACATTGCATGTGATGTCACTTACTAAATCAAATTTTCATGCTTTAGAAGCCTTTAAAAATGACTTTTCCAGAAACTTTTTCAAGAACTTATTTCTTAAGTTTTATATTTCTTGCAATAAAACAAAAAGAAAATAAGAAATAAGACTTCAGATGTCTTAATTTTTGTCTCCTTAAGTCCTTTTCTCTTAAATTAGTTATGCATATATTTGAATGTAAGATAGTACATCTTTTATTTTTAATTTATTATTCTTATGCTTAATTTGCTAAAATAAAACATGAACCTAATCATAAATGGCATACTCAGAAAGACTAAAGCAACTAGAGCAAAAATTAAATATTAATTTGGGTATTTATAAAGCCTTCAGGCTTGGGTTGCTTTATTTTTCTAGATGTAATAAAAATTCAAAATTACTTAATAATCTTCAAAAATATTTAAAATATTGTTTTTACATTAAAGCCCTACTTTCTACATTAAAGACCATGTATTCTTAAACAAATAAATTCTTTTTGAAGTGATTCTGTGTCCTTATATTTTGTACTTTTTCCAACAGATTAATCAATTTTAATTTTTCAACTCCTTGCCTAAATTTGAGGAATCCTTTCATGTTTAGACTTTAACACTATAGGTGGACAAAAAGTAATATATACAATGACTCTCCATTCAGTTGTCTTCAATAAAAGTGGTGTATTTGCATAAGCAATTGTTTAGCACATTAATCCTGTTAAACTACATGTAAGTCTGAGAGAACATTTTTATATTCTGCTGATGCTGTAATAAATGGGCCAACATAATACTATTGGTTACAACTTCCAGCATTTTTGTCTACAATAAAGTTAAGATCTTGATGGTTAGTCTTACATTCTTTCTGCAAATTAAAATTGGAGTAATGTAATTAGTTCCCCCCCAAATGAAAATGCCACAGCTACCAATGATGGAACAAAAGGTAAATTATATGACTTTGAGATCAACAACAGGTTCACATGAACTGTTTTCTTCTGTGTATCTTCCGCTTTTAAAGAAAAATACAGGTTTCTTCCTACCGCAGAAGTATCAGATTCCTGCAGCATCCATGACACTTGTAAGCATTTAGTGGTCAGACGCCACTACATATCCTTCAAATGATATGGCCCAGTGAAGCTGGAAGGTGTCATCACCGAGCCAGGCAGCCTGGTATCTCAGCCATCCACCAGGACAGAACCGGCAGGCCCCAGCTGGTATGCTGAATCCAGACGAAGGTGGAAAATGGATTTTGCATTTTGAAAGTCAACCGTTCTAATTCTGAGCCCTAGAACATATTTATTAAGTACAAGTACATTGAGGGCTTCAGAACTTCTTTATAAGATCAAATTTGTAATGCTCATATCCCCAAATCACTCTTAAAACAAGTTAAGCCTTAATCTTATTATCCCTCTGGGTTTCTGAGTTTCTACTAGATTTTTACATGTTTTTAAAAATACAAATAAATGTATGTTCAGGACTATAACTGTGTTGTTTGAATTCCTGAATATGTATATATATTCCTGAATATGTATAATATATGCTAAGTTAAGTATACTTGTAGGTTATTTGAAAGTGATAAAAGTTAAGATAACAGAATATTAATCACCAGTGCCCATTGGTGTGGTGACATTTGCCCACTGCACTAAGTTTTGATCGTTAGGCAAATGAAAAACTCTTACAAAATAAAAGTACATTCCATGTTCTTCACACCTGGACTCCTGTCCTCACTACTGAAGCACACAAGGGATTGAATTCTTGCTTGTGCTATTGTCCTACTATCATTGATTGACACAATTCATTAACTCATCTCCCACATAAGAGTAGAAAATCAACTTAGAAGGTTTCTAAGTCCAAGGTTTCCCATAACTCTGTGGGCCTCACCTGAACACCAGTGCTGTACAGAATATCTTCCTTTTCTTACATTTCTACCTGGGTCTAGTAGAAACATCATGACTAAAAAAATAAATATTTAATTCCACAAAGCTGCACGAAATGGACCCCCTCTCCCCACTTTAGACATCCTTCTGAATGGGAAAATGCCGTGATGGATTTTTAAACCATGTAACACTCCAGTGGATTAGGCTGGGGTAGCCTGGCATCTGAAATCGTGATGTTTTATCATGAGAAACTGAGAAGATACTGCTTCTCTTTTTTAAAAAAAGAGAAAGAAATGCTCTGATAGGGCTCATTAAAAGGGGTTTTAAGATGGAGCCAATAAAACAGGACTGTCGATTCCAAAGTTAAAAACAAACAAACAAACAAACAAAACTGTCACATTTTAAAAAGTCATCATTTCCCTCTCCTCTCTGACATGAAACCCTATTTGCAGCACACACAGACACATTCCAGAGAGCGACAGCAAGTCCCCAACTTCTTTGTGACTTCAGAGCCAGCACAAGGACTTAACTGGAGAGGCGGAAGACTCCCCTCCTCCCAATTTTCAGCAGTGCTTCCCTTAGAGCTGAGAGCTGTTAGGCATGATTCACTCTGACACCCTGAAACCTCTTGCTTTGCTCCCCTTTAAAAGTGAAAAAGAAAGGCTTTCCACAAGACAGAAAGTTTGCCTGGGTCTGTGATGCCAGAATTTCCAATAGTGGCCCTAATAGACAAAAGATTTGGGAGCTCTAACTTCCAAAGGGAGCAGCAGACTCAGTCATTAAACACAACAACAACAACAACAACAACAACAACAACAACAACAACAGACCTTGAGTGTCTGACAGAAAGAATGAAAGCTCTCCTCCTGGAGCGTCGCCAGGGCGTTCCTGCTCACCCAAGGCAGGAAAGAGGTGGAGTTGTCAATGACAGGGACTTGTCATTGCTGAATCCTTTTCCTCAAGGAAGCTCATTTTGAGATTTGGGGGGAGGACTGCTTAGAGAGGGTTCCCGAGCAGCACTGGGAACTGCCCCGGCCTTTGGCCCCACCTGCCTGTCAATTTCAGCCCCCAAGTCCCGCATTTCTCGCTCTGGGGATGTTGGGAATTTGGGCTTTCCAGCTCTCAGGGATGCTGTTAGGCCACTTTCCTGTTGACCTTTTGGGGACTCCGAAATCAACTTTCCCCACACAGTCTGAATTGTTTGTTTGCATTTGTTTTCAGCTCGCCAGAGCCTCCCGCGCGGCCCACCCCTCTCCCCACTCCACTCTGCCCCCCTCCCCTCCCTCCGGCCTTTCCTGCTCCCCCCGCCAACCCCCGCCCTCCTCTTTGTTGTCTCCTACCTGCTGGCCAGGCTCTGCCTGCAGTGCTGCCTGAAGGGCATCAGGTGGTAGTTCATGGCGTCCAGCAGCAGCTTCTGGCAGACCGGGTCGGTGCGCATGAAATCCACTGACTGGACCCGCTCCACCAGCTCCGGGGCGGGAATGAGCGCGAAGCGGAGGCGCTTCATGAGGTCGGGCGCGTACTGCATGCGGGTCTCGCGGTCGTGCTCCAGCCACAGCACGGACATCTGGAAGAGCGCCAGCTCCGACTCCACGGGGGGCGGCAGCGAGTCCAGCAGGGCGCGCATCTCCTCGAAGTTGAGCAGCAGCACATCCTCCACCAGGTACTTGTTGGCCAGCTTCTTGGTCTCCTCCAGGCCGTGCAGCGCGGCGATCTTGCACACCTGCTTGTAGTTCTGTACCGAGATCTGGTCGTTGAGGAACTGCACGCAGAGCTTGGTGACCTGGGGGATGTGCAAGATCTTGCTGACCGACAGCACCTCCTCCACCGTGTCCAGGGAGAGGGTCACGTTGGCCGTATAGAGGTACTCGAGCACCAAGCGCAGCCCGATGGACGAGCAGCCCTGCAGCACCAGGTTGTTGATGGCCCGAGGACTGGTCAGCAGCTTGTCGTCGGGGGAGGAGGAAGGAGTCCCGGGCTCCTCCTGCGGCGGCGGCGGCTGCTGCTGTGGCGGCTGCTGCTGCGGCTGCTGCTGCTGCTGGTCCTTGGGGGCCCCCAGGCCGTCCTGGCCGCCGACCCCTCCCCCGAGAGGGGGGTGGCTGGAGAAGAGCGATCGGAAGTACTGCGAGCAGGAGGCCAGCACGGCCTTGTGGCAGTGGAACTGCTGGCCCTGGGCCGTCAGGGTCACGTCGCAAAACAGCTGCTTCCTCCACAGCAGGTTGAGGCCGTGCAGCAGGTTGTCGCTGTGGCTGGGGTCGAAGGTGGAGGTCCTGTCCCCGGATCTGGACATGGCGAGCTGACTCGGCGCACCTGGCTTTAAACCCTCCTCCAACCTGGCAGACAGGGGTGGGGGATGGGAGGGAGGGGAGAAGGGTAGTGGAGGGGGTGGGGTGTGGTCGGGGTGGGGAAGGGTGTGGAGGGGAGGGGAGGGCGAAGAACAACGATCAGTGTTCAGCTTGGCTCCTGCCCAGCGCGCCCCAGGGCCCCGACTCTAGGAGTAAGGTCTGAAGGCGCTGAATCCGTGAGCGCCACCAAAAGGGCCCTGTCTGGGGTCGGGGCGCCGGTTCAGCTCCCTGCTAATCCTCTCGCCACCGCCCACACACTTCGTCCCTCACTTTCCTAAAACCACCCTGGCTCGGCTCTTGGCAGCGACAGGGGTGGCAGCAGCGACGGCAAAGTGGCGGCGGAGGCCGAGACACCTCGTGGGCTTGTGTCCATGCCGGGCCCGAGAAAAGGAAAGGCCAGGGAGTGGGGAGCAGGGGGTTCCCGGAGAGCGCAGAGGCGACCGTCGGCAGAGGTTCCAGGTCAACTTGTGCCCGCAGCTTTGCTTTTCGCAGTTGGTCCAGTTTGGGGGTAGGAAAGGGGACCCGACAAGCGTGCGGGTGGGCGATTCTTAGCTCTCCAAAAGCTGGGAAACCCTTCGATTATCCGTGCTGCCCCGAGAAACTCCTAGGCTAATAGTCTGAGGTAGCAGATAAAGCCCTTTCTTCTCCCGGGAAAGTGCAGTGGAGCGCGGTGAGGACCAGCTCAGTGGACTCGGCAGAGGCGGGAGCTGTCCTTATCAATTCTAGCTCATTTCCCTCACCCCGGCCCTGCCTGCTTGCCTGCTTCGCAAACTGTTGGCTTCCCCGTCACCACTCAGTTTTGCTAATTTTCCAGAGAAGCCTTTAAACCTGGCAGGAGAATCCTTTCGGGCCCCCCACCGCCGACCCCCTCTCTCCCGCCCCCAGCATTTCAAAGTGCGGAAGTTCAGACGTGTATCTCCCCTTCTCTGGCGGGGCGGCACCGGGGAGACCAGGAGGGAGGAAGTGGGGCCACTGGGGTGGATTTAGAGCAGGACCCCAGAGGCCCGGAGGGATTCACGTGAAAGATTCTGTCTCCAAGGCACCAGGAACAGTGGCTTTAACTCCAGTAACTGTGAGAAGTTCAAGTTAACTGGCAGGTTTTGGGGGAGGGGGTGGGGGCTGTCCAATGGCGGGGGGGGGGGGGCTAGGTACCGTGCAGGGTCTCTGCATCCCACCCAGCATCTCCGTGTAAAGCCTCAGCTTCCCCACGAGCCCCTCGGTAAAACCCCCAGCGACCCCCCACTCGGGCACCCCCACTCTCCTGGCCCTGGAACTACTTCTGTAAAAAAAAGTCTGAACCGCCCGCATCTAGGCGGAGGACGGCAAGACGGGGGGGAGGCGAGGCGAAATCGATACGCCAGGTCCTTAACCTGTAATTGCACCTTCCAGGGCCGAGCAGAAAGGGACCCTCTGCCCACATCCCGCCGGCGCGCCCGCCCGCCCGCCCGGGAGAGCCGCCGCCGCCGCCGCCGCCGCCGCTCGGCTCCGAGGGATCCCGCCGGACCTGCCCCTTCCACTGCGGCTCACTCTGCCCTGCCTGGCGCCAGTCCTGGATCGCCGGTTTCCTATTTATACCACACTGGGCTCCTCTCGACTCACTTTACCATCCTGTTCCAGGTGGACCCTAACCTCCCTCGAGCTCCCTCCCCCGGCAGGACCCCCTCCCCCACCGGCCCCCAAAGATCTGGGTTTCCTGAAACATCTCCCAGAGTCTCTCCCCTTAAGTGGACCCGGTCATACCTCTCTCTCGCTCCCCACCCCCCGCTTCGCTGTCTCGCTCCCCCCCCATCTTTTCCTGTTCCCCTTCCTTCTTGTTCTCCTCCTTTGCCTTTACCCCTTATCTGCTTATTTCTTGCAATAGGAGTTTTATTCTTTATGAGCCTTTGCCAGGCAACTAACCGCCCCCCACTCCAAGACTCCTTCCCCATCCCTTCCCCCGCCAACAACCCAAAAGACAGAACAAAATACACGCAAGGCAGACACAAGGCCAGAAACTTACCTGCTTTCAACCAGCTGCAAAGTCAAGGCTCACTTAAGCTCCCCCCCAAAAATCAATTGTCCTTCCTTTTTAAAGGTTTGCTCTCTCCTTGGGAGGGGGAAACACCTTCTGGTTCCCAACTCCAGGCAGTCACTCTTTACAATTTATTTTGTCGTACATCATTTGATCACCATGAATTAGCAACAGCAAGAAAATGTAGGAGAGGGAGAAAAGAGAGAAAGAGAGAGGGAGAGAGAGGGAGAGAGAGGGAGAGAGAGAGAGGGAGCAGAGCTTTCTGCAAGAGAAGAAGAAGAAAAAATGTACGTGTGACAAATTATGCTACCAAGAAACAACACATCATTATCCTTGGGCCTGGGGCTCAGTGAGTCGTAACGAGAGTAATAGGAAATCCACGGTTGGGGAGAGAAACGGTCGTGCTTGGCCAGTAGAGAGAGACCATACAGGGGGATGGATGCTGGAGAGACTCGCAAAATTATGGCTCAAGGCTATTGTAAAAATTGTCGAGCGTAAATGACTGCGATTTCAAACATCTTTGGAAGAAAGAAGGGGAAAAAGCGAGCCCCCCCTCCCTCCCTCTCCCTCTCTCTCCCTCTCTCTTCTCTCTCTCTATAAAGAACCGTCAAGTTTTAGTGCGCATTGCTAATTAGTCAATTTCTCTCTGCCTTCACAGGCTGGCGACTTCGCTGCTGAGCTGAAACTGCTAATTTCTGTGACCAGCTTTTTTCTTAGCTGTGATCTGGATGAATGAGTAGCTGTCTCACAGAGATGACAAAAATAAACTCTAATCCCCCCCAAAATTTCCACTACATCTTTCTCATGCATAGATTTATGATCTTCAAGCGCTCTGTGCAATATGCAAACTTTTTTTTTGTGTCTGTATATATGCTGTTGTTTCCAGATTTCACTACATTGGTATGCTGCTTCCTCCCCCCACACCATGAAAGGCAGAAAACGCCTGATCTCAAAGTATGCCAAGATGCCACTTTCTAGTGTCTTGGTATTTGAGGTTTGAGTCTAATTTGGAAGACACTAGCCCTTGCCTAAAAGGTGAGTGGCTGAGTGTACAAACTGGGGGTGGGGGAATTAGAGCTGGTAGAGGGAACAGAGGACAGCCCTTTGCTTTACATTTGTTTCCCTGCACTATTCAAGCCTTATGATCTTTTTGGAAAATATATTTTCTCTATCATTTTGTCTGTTAAACAACCATCTCCAAACTTCTGTGTCAGCTCTTCAACAGATAAGGGTTCAGAAGTCATATTTTTATTTAATTGAAAGATGATCATATTGTCAGCTTTGTCTTTCAATTAAGAGTCTTTGATTTGCAGGAGCTAGAATCAAGTGCTAGGAAATCCAGCTGCAATTTCACAAATGTCACCTTTAAACTTTGGACTTCATCTGATATATAAGATGACCACATAAAGCTCACGTTTTTGACCCTGCTTAGCATGCAAAATGAACCCCCAAACAATTCTGGAATTTTCACTGTACCAGAGATTCATGTGCATTTTGGTAGAGGACATGTTCTCTGGACTTATCTCATGATGTATTGCGCCCTTACATTTATAGCCCTACATTTCGGTTGTCAATGGGGGTTGGAGGTGTCCAAGAAAGAAGGAAAGAAAAAAAGCAAAAAAAGGAAGACATACCCTTGAATAAAATGAACATGAAAGAAAGCTGGACATGAGTTAAATTGAGTTTTGTTTGCTATTAAAGATATGAATATGATTCATTCTAATTTATATGCGCTCTGATCAGTAAACTTATTAAAATACACATTAGGGCACCACTGAAAGGCTGTCTTCTCACCTTCCCTTTTGATTTGTGAGATATGGAAAGACACCTGCTTAAGAGAGGGGGAGAAAACTGAAAATTCTTTGGTTTAGAAATAGGGAATTCCCCATTTAGAATAATAAACATTAACATGCATGTGGGATATTTGCTCTTAAATAAATGAAGAAGGATCGAACTGAAACATTTACTCCTCACAAAGGCCCTTCTCTATCAAGGTCCTAGGTTATCTGAGAGTAAGATACTTTATTCAGATCTTGCAGAGATGCTGCATTTCACATTTCATATTTATAACACAAAGCTCAAATACATGGTAAAATAATAGAAAAGGATTTTTTTTTTTTTAGAGTAGGGAAAAGAAAGGGAACAGATTATCCAAATCTTCTGGCCCTACTATTTGTTTTGAATTTTTTCTTTTTTGAATTTTCCTTTCTTATTTAGGTCTTGAACAGGAAAATTGTGTAATTGTGATATAGTGTCTTTTGGGGGGTTCTGTGCATTAGTAATGAAAGCTATCAAGTACATGCAGTATCACCAAATTCTTGTACACTAAACATATAATTTGTATAATATACCTTTGATGTTTACCTATTATGAGCTTCCAGTGAAGTATTTGGAACTAAATCCAAAGATGAATAAGAGTGTTGATCTCTTAAACTATTGCCATCTTTCCATGTTCTCATAAAGGAAGTAAGATGTGTTTTGAGATTTCAGAATATCTTGATTTTGAATTTCTATTTTTTTTTTTTTTACTAATAGGCGATATTGATCACTGATTATGACTACGAGGGTCTTTGTTGCTCCCAAACAATATGAAATGCACATTTCAAGAATTTTAACTATAATTTTGATGCTTATTTAACAACGAGAGTGGAAGGGGAAGAGAAGGGTTGGATTGGGGTCTTGCAATTCTAAAACAGCTGTTGAAAGGAAGCGGCTAGGCTGTTTTCTTCTGGGTTTTAAAGTTACACTACGTGAGAATGTTTAAGATTTCAGAGAAAAAATGACAATTACGGCTGTTTTGTAAGCAACTAAAAATAACATTGATGATTAAAAATCCCTTCATAATCTATGTGTAAACTGGTGTATAAATCACGTAAGTCTCACACCTCCAGTATCTTGCACTGGCTTTGACTGAAATTATTGCAGAACTCACAAATGATATGACACTATTTACAATAAATCCCGTTATGAAAGATTCAATTTGCAGCAATCAGATGCTAGCTATGAAGCAACTGTAAGTATTTGAATTTTATCCTACTTCACTGTTCAACGTACAGAAATTGCATCTGTGTGTTGGATCTGTCCTGCTGAGAATTATCAGCAGCTTGCATCTCTGCCACTGTTGTTTTTAGAATGGCAGGAAGGACGTGACTAGTGAAGAGCACTCAGCAGGATGGATTGCACATGGCATCAGAGAAGCCCGAATTGTCTTAGAGAAAAGCTAAATAGGATCATGTAGTCATCTCATTCAAGCAGTCTTCATACTTCGACAGAATTATCAAAATTATTCATCAGTGAATCTGCATTTAAGCTATGTACAGTGGAGAGAATCTGGAACTGCTTCTAGTGCATTCTACTTGAGCTTTGGTTCGAAGCTTGTGTGGTCAGCCCTCCCGGTGGCAGGGACCCAGGGGGATCAGTGGCTCTGGTGTCTCAGGACCACCTCACCAGACCGGATGAACTTCAGATTATCTTCAGAACAGTTCCAGAGGGTTTTCGCTGTTTCACGTGAAGGGGCAGCCACACTGAAACTTTATTTTCCTCATCCTTGACTTTTCTGCTTTAAGATTTAGGAGTGACCACCAAATTATAGAAACACCTACGCCCGACCTGTCCCATGTTGCGCTTGGTCAGTAAACACTACTTCCTGTGGCCTGACCTTCATGATGGTTACTGTTGTAAAATGGAAGAAGGGAGGAATTGTTCCATTTTACAATAAAATTGAGCAAAGGAGGGCCCCCTAAATCCCCAAAGCCAGGGAATGGCAAAACCGAGAGAAAAATGATAGGTTTTTCTACTTGGGTAGGCATGGCCAGAAATATCGCAAAACCAGCAGCTTCAGGAAGCTTCTGGAAGAACAAAAAGTCTGAATAACAGTAAAAGATAAGAAATGGTACAATTGGCTAGCATCTAGTCAGAGCCAATGGTTTACTCTTGTCCCAGGGTCAAATCAAAGTCCTTGGCCAGTACCCCAGGTACTGTTGTAGCTCTTTGGGAAGTCTGTTGTTGTCTGCTTTCTGAAATACACCCCACTCTCACAGCACATCTTTATGTTGTATCCTTAGGAGAGGCCTTGGTTTTCCACCTAGAGAAATCCCACCTAATCTCAGACTAAACTCAGATTTCTTTCCACTTTGAAACTCTTCTTGGGAACTTGGGACAGAATAACCATAGCTAATTCTTATTGAACTCATTACTTGTTTGGTGGACACTAGCCTAAATCCTTTAGATGTTTGTTTTCTTAATCTTTTGCTAATCCTGTGAGAGAGTATGGTAGATTGTAAAAATGGAGCCAACTTTCTATACTTCCTGGTATAAATACCCCATTATAAAGTGGTTCTGCTGTTCTTCCTGTAAGAGCGGAGTCTACCTCCCCACCCTTTGAAAGTGAGCTGGCCCTGTCCCTTGTTTATCAATAGAATGTGCCAGAAGTAACTTTGTGTCAGTTCCAGGTTTGAGCTTCAAAAGGCCTTGCATGCCTCAGCTTCCCCTCTTTGTCTGTCCCAGCCACGCCCATATGAAAAAGCCCAGGTTAGCCTGGTGACAGATGAGATACACATGATCCCAGCTGACCGAGGGTGTAGGAATGGGCCCGGCTGGGACAGAAGAACCGGTATAGCTCAAATTTACTAACGCGCAGAGCTCTAAGTGAAATAAATGGCTGCTCTTTTGAGCCATTAATTTTGGGGGTGACTTGTTCCCCCGAAATTAGCCAATAAAGAAAGGTACCCTTATTCTAATCTTACCAATGAGCAAAATGAAGTGCAGAGAAATCAGGTAAAATTTTCAGGGCCACACAGCTTTTCCAAGATAGAGCTAAGATCCAGACTAATACAACCTGACTCCAGAGATGAACCATTCGGCTACACTAGCCACAAAAGAAGTGCCTGCCTTCTGTGAACTTCATTCATTTATTCATCAAGCATATGTAAGGTATTATTACATCCCAGACAACGTGCTAAACATGGAAGATATGATGATGAGTAAAACTGCATTCTTGCCCTCAAGGGGCTAACATTCTAACGGAGGAGACAGGCAGGTAAATTAGACACAGCATGTGAATAATTACAGTGTGATAATTGCTCTAATAAGAGTATGTGTAATGAACTACTGGAGTGAAAAGAACAGGCTTCTAACTTCCTTAAAGTACTTATTACCTGTAATACTCGTTTGACATTTATCGTTTACCATTTTCTATGTTGTTTTGTATGTTTGTTGCTTATTTAAGTCAATGTATTTTTGATCTCAGCTAGATTATAAGCTTCTAGAAGAGAAAAAAACTGGTATCTGATTAAATCTCCCATGGTCCACAGCTCTGTACCTTGCTCAAAACAGTTACTCAATTAAATATATTGATGGACGATGAAAGATGAATTTTCAAATTCTTCAGGGTAACATCAGAACGAACGAACGAACAAGGGAGTATTTCATAATCAGGGACTGTGTTGGGCATTTAACCATGTGGCCTTACTCAATCTCTTGATTTTACTGATCTACTGTCTAAAAATTAAAAAAAATCTTTTTAACATTGTGAAATAAACAATTATTGTTCATAGCACATTGATGAGAGTCTGATAGGACCTCATGAGAGTTTCCCTCAAATCCTTCACCTATGGCAACCATCACTCAGCAAAGTGCTCTAAAAATTTGAAGTGAATAGTTACTTTTATGGAAATACTGATTAAACTACTTAACCAAGGTAGCACAAAGTTGTGTTTCTAAGCCTGCATTCGGGGAGCAGACCACTTATATTTGAATCCTAGCTTTGCCATTTCCATCTTTGCAACTTTGGGGAAATAACATTTCTCTGCCCCGTTTCCACATTCAAGAATGAGGATAATTATAGTACCTGCCTCCTAGGATTTTATAATGCTTAAATTTTGTCAATATTTCTAAAAGTGTTTAGAAGAGTTCCAGACACATAGCAAGAGCCATGTGAATGTTTTTTAAATAAAAAAATACACATATGTAGCTAAAGACCTCTTAGTTTTCCTTTTATTCTTTCTTTTCTGCACATTATGCCCAGAACCCAACAAATATGGGATAGAAGGAATAAAGACATCTGCTTTTCTCAGGTTTGCAATAATTCATAATTCTATTCCAGAAGAATGGGTTACTTTAACAAAAGAACCACTATTTTTGACTTTATTCTTTCAATGTTTTATGTTTTAGGTTTTTTTCCTATAGTTTTAAAAACCACCATTCTTTTATCTTTGGGAACATTGATATTCTATGTACATGTCTTAAGTAATTGAGATTCTAAAAATGTAAAGTCATTTATTATTAGTAATAGTTTGATGATAAGTTGTTGAATATATGCCTGACTCTGAAAAATGGCTTTTTGGCAATAGGCCTTCATGCCAATGACTGAGATGAGAGAAGAGGTCATGGGGCTTCAGCTTCTGCATCTCACCCTAGTACACCCAATCCTATTTCTACTTCTATTATGTTTGTTTGAAATATAATATTTCACAATACTTCAGAAAGTTTGAATTGCTCAAAATCAATGGCTTGATGTTGTTATACTGTTGAAGTTTTGTTTGACAGTTGGGATACATTTTGGGAGTTGGTTGGCTGAGGTGACATACAATTTAAGAATTCTGTTGGGTATTTCATTTCATTCTATTTTTTAAAAGACAACCAACTAACTAAAGGATGTATTTTCTCAAAATTTGATGGTAACATACAGCTGTTGCTAAGACAACATGGCAAATCTAGACTGGACCCTTTTCATTTTGACATTACATATTATTGAGTAACATGGGTTGAGATAAGGATTGATTTAAGTTCCCTGTAGGCACTTGAATCTCGTCTGCAAGAACGTTTTGTCCAGTTTTGTCTTGTTTTATGTATATTAATTTCCTTGGATTTCTAACAATAGTCAAAAGAAACCAAACACTTCAAAAGAAATGTCAAGAACACTCCTTTGTGAGTGTAAGATGGAACTCTTTGCAGTTCTTATCTTCAAGAAAAGCTTTCAATTGTAATATTCCATAAATGTAAAAATGCATGTACTCTTGACACAAAATTCTATGGCATATCTGAAGTGGGTAAAAGTTGTCAGTTGACTCTCATATGTAAATGCTTATTTGCCTATTTAATGAATATGTGCTATCGATGGTTGGGAAAAGCTCAAGTATAATGAATTTAGGTAATGACTACTGTGTTTAATTTTGAAGGTAAAAATGTGTGTGTATATTTGCTGTTGTTCTCCAAAGTTATTATTTCTCAGCATGGGTAGTTGTCAGTACTTGCCAAGTCTATTTTCTTTTGAAACCATTATTAATATAATATTTTATTTTGTTTTTTCCCCCCTAAGCTACAGAGGTATTTTTAAAATAATTTTTAGGGGCACCTGGGTGGCTCAGTGGGTTAAAGCCTCTGCCTTCGGCTCGGGTCGTGATCTCGGGGTCCTGGGTCAAGCCCTGCATCGGGCTCTCTGCTCAGTGGGGAGCCTGCTTCCTCCTCTCTCTCTGCCTGCTTCTTTGTGATCTCTGTCTGTCAAATAAATAAACAAAATCCTTAAAAAAATTTTTTTAAATTTTAGTATAGATTTAGATTTACAGAAAAATTGAAAGGATAGTACAGAGTTCCCATATACCTAGCACTCGGTGTCCCCTATTATTAACATCTTATGTTAGTATGGTGTATTTGCTACAATTAATAAACAATATTGATGCATTACTATTATTAACTAAAGTCCATAGTTTACTAACATTTACTTGATTTTTAACCTAATTTCTTTTTTCCAGAATCCCACCCAGAATATCATATTACATTTGGTTGTCGTATTTCCTTAGGTTCCTTTTGGCTGTCCAGTTTCTCACACTTTCCTTGTTTCTGATGACCTTGAGTTTTTAGAGATTCTGATTTGATAATTTAAAATATCTCCCAATTGGGAATTGTCTGATGTTTTTTTCATGATGAGACTGGGTTTATGGGTTTTTAGGAGGAGGACCACAAAGGTAAACAAAGTGACATTTTAATCTCATAATATCAAGGGTATATGTGAACAATATGACTTATCAATGTCGATGTTAAACTTGATCACCTGGCTGAAGTAGTATTTGCCAGGTTTCTACACATTGAGGGTAGTGCCCCCCCAACACTTTTTCCCTTAAATTGTACTCCTTGGAAAGAAGTTATTATTCACAGCTCATACTTAAGGAATGGAAGAGTTATGCTCCAACTCCCTGAGGTTGAAGTATCTACATAAAATATTGGGAACATGTCTGCAAAGGATATTTGATCTACTCTTCCCCATTTATTTATTTATTTATTTAATCATTTCTTTGTATCAGTTTGGACCCCTGGATATTTATTTTTGTTCTTTGGGTTATAATCCAGTACTACTTTATTCTGTTGCTTGAACTGTTTCAGCTTCAGCCATTGGAGGTCCTTCAATTGGCTCCTGTATCCCTCGATATATTCCTATCATTACTGTCCTTTTTTCCTTCTTCCCACCCCTCTTGACCCTTCCCTCCTCTCCTCCCTTACTCTTTTTCTCCCTCCCTCCTTTCCATCCTTCCTTCCTCTCTCCCTTCCTCCCTTCCTTCCTTCTTTTCTTCCTGGCATGACAAGATAGTGCATGTTCACTTTGTATATTTCATGCTTTAGTCTTAGGATCAACCATTTCTCCAAGGAACTTTGCTTCTTTTTATTAGAGATGGTATTAAAAATGAAGATCTGAAAAAAAAGAAATGAAGATCTGAGCATTAAGTGTGCTACTTGCTCCCAGGGTGCTTCCTTTAGATCTGACAGCAGGCAGGACAAGGAAATATATGTATGTATAGTAATCCTGTATGTACATGTATCTATACATGTTTCTATGCTGCATCCATATAAACTAACCATGAGTTCATATTGATGTCTCCAACTTTAATCCATTACCAACCAACTTGATTTCAACTTAAATGGTTTACATGTGAAAAACATGAAAGGAGGAAGAACAGGCAAAATAGTGTCCCTACTTTGGGGTTGATGAGACCACAGAGTACACTGGGCTTTTGCAGGATGTAAACAAGTGCTCTTATGGAGGAACAAGTCATTGAGTAATGGTCTTCAGATTTATTATTTAATAGGGTTATACTTCAAATGTGTAACATGCAGAAAACGAATACTTTGCCACTGAAGTACAATATTTTTTCAGTATCTTTTCAGTAGGAAAGATGTCAGAGTTCTATAACTATAGAGGAAAACCCAAACACAGGCCTATTGAGAAAAGGCTATAAGAAAAAGCATCTCAGACCTAGCTTGATCTTGTTTCTATTGGTCCTGATGAACACTGGAAATTCCATAATAGGACAGTTGTAGCTACAGTTGATCCAATAGTTCATAAGCCCAAGGGGAATAGGAGAAGAGATCACAGGATTTAAAATTGAAAGAAAAGTATTTGAAGATCACCTCTGTCATTCATTGGTAACATAAATGACCTAATGCCTCTAACCTTCAATTTTCTTATTTGTAAAAGGGGATAGTAGTAATTTTGTACCATTTATATTTTAAGGGCAATATAACAGTCAAGAAAGCAAACAAATGTGAAAATAATTTTTGAATTGATAAAAGCAATGCAAAAAATATTATATGTCCATGTAGGTAGCTGAAGATGATATATCATGGTGATCAAGAATGTTGATTTTGGGAAGATACTGGTTTAGAATCTCAACTACACAATTTCCCAACTGTGTAAAATTAGGCAAGAAACCTAATTTCTCAAAGAATCAGGGTTTTTTTGTAGGTAGAACTGGATTCATTTAGATTTCAGTTTAATCATCTATGGAGTAGAGAGGGGTAATATCCTTTTTAGCTCTAAATCTCCAGGTCTGAATCTATTTCTTTGAAATGTTGACTGAAGCACTAAATATAGATAGGCTCCCAGATCATAACACAGAGTCTGGGTAAATTCTCTTGAATTTGGGAAGCAGGAGGATTGGGCGTCCCAAGCAAGCTATGAGGGGCCTCAGATAAATTATGCCTGAATTCAGTGATAAGGGAAGGCTGTACCCTGGGAGGCTCCTTCACTTGCAGGGGCCCCTTCCAAGGCTCTGGGAGGGGTCCCAGCAATGTGTAAAATTTCAAAAATAAGACATTTTAATTGCAACCAATTAAAATTTCTCTCTATTTCCACTTGAACTTTCTTTCATGTCAGATGGTGTTAGAGCAGGAGCCCTAAACATTTTTGAGACATTGGTGAAATGGAAGTTGAACAGAGAATGTAATGTGCACTGAGTAAGATATATTAGGATGTAATTTATGTGCTCACAATTACTTGCACATAGAGTTAGGTTATTATTAGCTGCCCCAGTGAAAGAATGACTACTAGGAATATTCTGGCTTTCCACTGTGCTGACTCACACACTGTCAAGTAAAAAAATTGGATTGGAAGTTCTATTGTGATATGAATATGTACTCTTGAAATAGTCCTTGAAAAATATGGGGGTATTTAAAATGATTCCCTGCACAAGAAAACTGAAATCATATAGTTAGTGTATGAAAGTGTATGAAAGAAATTTATCATACATGTTGGGAAGTTGAAAGAAATTTTCTAAGCTGTCAATAATTAAAAAAACAAATTTCGATCAATCATGGTAGAAGAAAGACTAGAAACACTGATCTCTTATTTGTCCTCTAGAAAATTGTATTACAAGTTTTTTTTGTTTGTTTTGCCATCGTGCATTTTGAAGACTATAAAGTCAAAATTTCATGGAAAAGAGCATTATAGAGGTATATGTTAGCCAAAATTATGTTATTTTGTGGACTTTGCAAGGTTTGTGGTAGCACTAGTTTTTTGAAATTTGTAATTTTAGGCACCAGAGAGTGTGTATCTACCCCATGTTTGCTTCTTTAAGAATTCTGCTAAGTCTGTAACAAGTAGCTATGGAGGTAGATGGATTTCTGTGATGCACAAAGATACAGAGCTCGATATAGATTTCCTTTTAGAGCCTTCTATTTCAGGAATTCCTGCGACATGAAGGGTTGAGGCTCTTAGAGCTTCCTTCTGTTTGTATGGCCTCCTTCCCTGCTGGCTTGGAAGAATCCTGTGGCTCCCAAGGGCCCAACTTGCTACCTGGAGCCACTTAAGCAGTTAACTGGTTGCCACTGGACCTGGAAGAGTTGGAATTCTTTGTCTCACTTGTGTATGCAGGTGGGTCTCACTAATGTATGTATGTGTGCGTGTATTCATTCATTCAACAAAATACTTAATGCTATGTGTGAGATGACGTTTGTCCTCACATGTTGTTTCTTAGAACAAATGCCTTGAGGTCTGTGCAATGGAAGAACTGGTGCTGTAGGACCATCTAAGCACCCTGTCACTTATCAATATGCTTCTGAAATCTGCAGAGACTAAAAACTCTTCTGGTTTCATAACTCCCAATCTGACTTTTCTTGAACTCATTGCTTTATTCTAATGGCACGTGTCAGAAATCCGAGGGCGTATTTGTGCTAAGTAAATTTCTTATTAAAAATGTAATTTATTAAAGTAACTTAAAAACCACCACATTATTTGGGAAAATAATGTACTGTTGATCAAAACATCTGAAAACAACTTAAGTAGTCAACCTTTCTCTCCTAGGATAGATATGATGATTTTGCATGTGTGTTTATATCCATTCTTGTACATACACACAGGTGCACACAGACATGTATGTGTGTGCACACATGTATTATATTTTCCCATACATACACATCTACACACACATAGATATACATAGTGTACTTACTTACTGTATATGTGCACTTTGTAAAGTTCAAGAATTGCTTTACCCATCCTTAGAGGGTATGACTTATTAAGATATTGTTTTAGGACCAATGTAATAGCTTTAGTGGAGTAAGAAATATTACCTGTCTCCTATGACCCACGTGGATTCTGCTATTTGAGAATATATACACGTTTGCTCAGTGGCTTTGTCTATTTCCCCAGGGTGGGGCACCAGGTGGCAGATGCCAATGTTAAGCAACTAAAAAAATTTCGCTCTACTCTCTCACTATTTCAAAGAGTACAACATCAGTACTCAGAATCTAAATTTTTCTACAGCTCTGCCCTGTGATATGGAGTGAATGGAAGGAATATGCTCCCGGTGAAGGGCTTTCTGAGCCCATTTCTGGCATCCCGGCAGCAGATGATGACCGATGAGTCTGAGCTATAGGTCACTTAGAGTGTAGCTGGTCATTTTATCCCCCACTATCTGCAGAAAACACCAACCTGTGATCATAGTATCCTTGTCAGAAATTAACTGGAGGCTGTGCTTGTCTTCCAGGACCCCCTTTGCGTTGGAGACAGTCTCCTGTTTGCTTCCCCCACACCAACGGAGAAGATATGCAGTTCCACTATGAGGGCCCACGGGTAGCTTAAATAATTTCTGAAGTTATAGCTTACTGTAAGCTTTCATGCACTTACTCTGCTGAAGAAAATGGATTTACTACATGGAATCACACTTCTCCTAAAATATCTCTGGGTCTCCACAACCTACAGATATATAACAAGCAAAGGCATGCTTATAGGCACTGATCTATTAAACCATTTTCCTAAAATACCTAGTCTTTGCATACGAAACAGAAAAAAAAATCATTAAACCTATGGTTTGCCAGACAATTACTTTGTCAAATCTCAAGAAATTGCATAATAAATTGTATACACGCATCAAACATGAACAGCAGAGGAGTATAACAAGCTATGTATTTCCAGTCTGCTTGTTCTCACATTCAAACAGTAGCTTTTGTTTTCAGGAACAATTCTATATCCCTTCCGAAGGCTTTTTACAAAATACAGCCATACATTTATCTATCAAACTAAGTATAAATAATTGAGACACTTAATATGCACAGTAATGGGGAAATGCACGAATAACTTCATTATTAATGTCTATTGATTATTTATGTTTTCAAATAAGCAAATGTGCTGCTAGTATTTTTATCATGTAAATCTATATGTGTATTTTGGTTTTACCTGTTTATTGGCAAATTTACAATCCACATTATGGGCATTTTTATTGCTTTGCACACTTATTTGATATGCACATAACCAAGGTCAGTTTACAAACTGACTGGTGTTTACTCAATTTGATTACTATGTTACATTTCTGAGCTGATTTTCCCTTTGGAAAATTAACTGTACAGGGAAGCCCAGTAAATCTTTACTTAAAAATTCCAAACTTTAGATTGATTTCAGCAGTGAGTTTGTATTGATCTCAAAAGCTTTGCGTTCCTAACTAAAAACTAATCTTTATTTCACCCTTTAGTGACTGCAGTCATAAATATGCTCACTCCTACCAGTGTAGAGTGGATTAATGGTTATTGGAGATTGGGGCTTCCAACTGAGTGTGGGAAACCTTAACCTTTGGAGGACAACATGAAGGCATTTACCCCTTGTCAGCTATAATCCCTAGGTCCACTTTTGACATTTACCTGAGTGTTAAAGAGGAAGCAGAGCAGGGACTGGGGAATAAAGCTCCAGAGATCCTGCTTGGCTATTAATCACTCACTGTTAGATTGACTGCCGTGCTTGATCTGGCTGCTTCCGGCCATCAGAGTCACCAAAAGGCCTGGCCCTACCTCTCCACTCTGGGACCCAGGTTAGCTCCTCCTGGGGAAGACTTTTCCTGCCTGCCTGCAAGCAGGGGCTTCTTGCAATGCCCAAACCCATCTGTCATTACCCTTCCAACTTTGCCATGTTAACAGAACTAATATTCTGAGGAGTATGTCCAACCCATTTGTATGATCTAATTATAGAGAATAAGAGAGTTAAAAAGGAACAAAGCAGTTTGTTATCAAGAGATGACGAAGAGCTTTCCAGGCAGCAGCAGGTGAAAGGCTGACAAATGGTAATGAAGCTGCAAAGCAGTGTTTCTCAAAGTGTGGCTCTGGGTACCTCCAGGATCACAATGACTGAACGAGAAGGTCAACTTCGCATCTCCTGGGCACCAGCATTCTGAACTTCATCAAGGACTCCAAGGAGCTCTTATGCCCCCAGAGTGCAGGACACTCAGTCATAATGTTGGTATGTTTCCCCCTTTACCCCTTCCTATGGGAAGGAAGTAAGAATCTTTATTTTCTGGGACCTGATGGCTGAAATTACTATTAGGTTACTCAGTATCTGTATTTTTCTTTCTTTTTAAAAAGGCAAATTTAATTTTCATCTGAGCTCCTTGTTATCCAGTTTTCATTTTTCAACCTTCCTGACAGATATAAGAGGGGCTTCCGTGTGGGATTTGTAAAATGTCTTCCTTCAAGGGTTGGGCCATGCCTTTTATCTTCCTTTTCTTTAGTGTGTTTAGCCCATATTAATGGGAACCTCAGCAGCTCATCCTGAACCAGGGAACATGGCTGACATCTGAGATTGGTGGGTCAGAGAACTTGAAGGGACTAGGTTCCTGATGATTTCATGAAACCTCCCCACTGGTCCTGGGCTACCTACCTATATGGAATAAAACCTGTGTGTTTAATCCTTTCCTGGGGGTGGGATTCACTATAGCTCAGAGCTGAATGAGGTGAGTTACTGGTACAGATCCCTTCAGGATAATGGGTTCACTTCAGGCAAAATTCTCCCTCTTTGGATGACCCCAACATTTCCCAAGCATTATTATTGTCTGTGACAGTGAGAGAGTATCTGAATATTAATAGTCACTTTGTTACATCTGTGGGCTCAGGAGTCAGGGAGGTACTCCAGGTCTTGCTTAGAATTTTAGAAAGGTCTGTGTGCTTCTAGCTGTTGTCCACAGATAGGTGATGGGTTTGCAGTGGCAAGTTGGCCATGGGGGTTCTAGGGAGGGCAGCAGCCCCAAGGACAGATGTGCATGCAGGAATCTAGATTGCCTGCTAAAGCAATTGATCATTTAGTGGTGCCCTCCATGCTCCATGAAGTTAACCTTTACCAGACTTAAGGCTAGGCCTGTTACATATGGATGAAATGCAGTGTCTTAAAGACATTCGAAGCTTACTTAAAGTGTTCCTTTTACCTTGAGGAGGAAAAGATTGTATTTCTTTTCTCCCATTAATATTTTTATTTCTTCTGTTCCCGAATCTGATGCTATCGAGTCATGATCTTTGTGTAGGGATAGCACTTCCAACACTTACTGTCATGACTTTAAAGATAATGTGCAAATACAGCAAGCAAAGTAAGATTCTCTATTTCCTTCACTGATGCTGGCTCAGTTACTGAAGTAATTTATTAGAGGCTTTTCCCCTTTTTTTCTTTTCTCTCTTTTTTCCGCCACAAATGCAGTTACAACCTTTAACACGATTATCTTTATTGATATGTTTATGGAATGGCTATAGATTCACTCACACAAATAATTCATTATTAGATATCACATTCTGACATCTAGTGTGACTCTAGCTATGTTGGAAGAAGGACTGTCAAAGTGTGGTCCCTGGACCAGCCAGCCCCAAGGGTATCACCTGAGAAGTTGTTAGAAATGCAAATTATTGAACCCCACCACCCTAGATCCACTGAATCAGAAACTCTGGAGGTAGGGCCTAGCAATTTGTGTTTTTATAAGCCTTCTAGAAGATTCTGATGCCTGTTTAAGTTTGAGAACCAGTGTTCTAGGTGAGCCTAGTCGTGTCTTCAAACCAACCCACCAAGAACACTTAAATGTCTATTCCTTAAAGTTTCCACAAAAGTGAAATCTTAGACTCCTATAAGTTGGAATGAAGCATTTAATTATGTAACCTTTATCTCATCTATCTTCAGTCTACAGATAACTGGACCAGGCAATAAGATGATTCAATTTGTGCTAAAATAGCACAAATAATAATAACAGTTAACAATGTAGAGTATTTTTTCAGTCTTCCAGGTGCTGACACATTTAAAATTTCACTTGATTATTCAGCAGATTCAAATGTACCATCTGAGTTAATGCAATTTAATTGTTGGAAAAAATAATAAAAACAAGCCGTTGCAGGACCATGTTTTATTCTTTTCTTTGTCCCTATATTGCTGATTTCCCCACATTAGAAATAGCACTTGGTAAAATAAATATTATTTAATGGATGGTCACCTAAATGAATAATGTTCAACAGTACCATTTGAATAATATTTGCTAGTGGATGAGGGGGAAAATCCATGGAGTTTTATATCAGGTCTATTTGGAAGGAGAGAGAACTTTATGGAAAGCATTTCAATTTTGTAACTGTATATTTGACACTACGACATTTGACAAAGGTTAATACTCATTGACTTAGAGATGCCCTGTAGAAATTAGCTTATTGTCTTAATTTCAATGGAAAGCACAAGTTCAAAATAGCTCTTGGGTCACACTCATGAGGCCAATATTCTTTCTCTATTATTATTAAATACTATTAGATGGGATAATATAATTTTTTCAAGAGCATAATATAATATTTAGGAAATGATTTAAATCATTATTTTTAAAAAGATTTTATTTATTTGTCAGAGAGAGAGAGAGAGATCACAAGTAGGCAGAGAGGCAGGCAGAGAGAGAGGGGGAAGCAGGCACCCTGCTGAGCAGAGAGCCCGATGTAGGGCTCGATCCCAGGACCCCGAGATCATGACCTGAGCCAAAGGCAGAAGCTTAACCCACTGAGCCACCCAGCCGCCCCTGAAATGGTTCTTAAATCCATTTTTATTATATCTGTAATCTAAATTGGAAAATTATTCTCTATTAGTTTACTAAATTTGGTTAAATAGTATTTAAAAAAATTATATTAAAGATAAAAATAAAGAATTGTCTTTGAAAATGAGCTATAATAAAGCAAAGAACTTCTAAAAAACAAAATAAAACTCGACATTTAGCTAAGTGCTAAGTTTATTAAAGGCATTAACCAAGTACTTTTACTAATATTCCAGATTGTCATCCTAACCAAATATTTCAGGGTTTGATAATATTCTCTCTTAGCTCCAAGACTCTTAAAAATAATATCAATCCTAAGACTCTTAATCTTTTCGTAAGCTTCCAAAAACAGTAAATCCCAAACCACAGTGTTTTGAAGCAAACTTCTGATAAAGAATTTGGAGTATTTTCAATAAGAATAACAAAATTAAATTTCCAGGAGTGTGCTTTAGTGGAAGAGATTCAAGCTTTGGAGTTAGAGAACTGGGCTTGATTTCCACCTCTGTAATTTGCTAGATCTAAGTCCAAGTTAGTTATCCCCCTGAGCCTCAGTTTCCTCATCTATAAATTGGGACTGATAAAAATATTTGCGTCATAGAATTTTTTTGAGCATCAACCAGAACTGTGCATGTTGATTTTCCAGTCTAGAGATCGGCAAAAAGAAAATCCTCAATGTACAATGGCTCTTGTTATGTGAAAAAACAATGTGAATGTACATGAAATAAATCATAAAATGTAAAAGGATGCATACATATTGGTTTAATATATTAATTTTCCAGAAACAAAGTGAAACAAGTAGAGTTGGGGAATCACTATTTCTAAGTACATACTTGGCAAATTCAAGCCTGTTTGATTTCATGACTTTCTTCAGTTAGTGCACCAAAGACACACAAAATCTGAGGAAACAGCAAAGTCTTCTATCAGTTTGTATGAGAGAAAATAATGCACAGTTCCCTAGTAATTCAAAAGCAAGCTGCTCTGGAATTCTGGTATGACAAGGAACTAGATAGGCACATTCAGATGGGCGCCTGCAAGCTTCTTTAGTAACGTGAATGTGGCACTGAATTTTCAAGGAGAAAAATAAAGATGACTAAGTGAGTGACAGTATCCAAAAATGATCCTGCTTTACATTCTTAGGTAATTTTCATATCACCATCTACCACTTACCCTAAATGAACAGTAATAAAATAAGGGTGAACTGTATCCCCCAGCAAGACAACTACCCTGTCATCTTCTAATTCACCGAATTTCAACCTTTCCCAAGCACTTACCA
Source organism: Mellivora capensis (assembly GCA_004024625.1). Taxonomy (NCBI): domain Eukaryota; kingdom Metazoa; phylum Chordata; class Mammalia; order Carnivora; family Mustelidae; genus Mellivora; species Mellivora capensis. Next base: position 36,124 of record PISX010008995.1, read on the forward strand.
AGTGTCATGTGGTACAAATTCAGAAATGGAAGAGATACAACATCTGCTCTGAAAGAGTTCAGCCGTTCAGCTCTGCAGAACAAGAAAGAAAGGCCAGATATCTAAAAAACCCAACTAATTATTGAATATGGGACTAAAATCAGGCAAGTGAAAACAGCCAGCAGACAAAGTACTAACTGAAATCCGCTCACCTTGAGGAAATTTCATGATAACACATACATAGTTACCCACACTTTATCAACAATACCACAGACAACCAGTCAGAAAAAGCCTAAAGGCAAGGATGCAGAGCTTCTAATAGCTCTAGGATGCTCAAGTTTTTGTAGTTATAAGCACAAAAGATTATTTATATAGAGCAATAGTTCTTAAAGTGTGGTTCATAGACCTCTTGGTGGTACCTGAAATCCTTTGCATGAAGCCAAAACTATTTCAATAATAAAGATGTTATCTGAAATTTTTACCACTTTGAATTTTTACTGACAGTGGAAGAACAATGGTGGTAAAATTGCTGGTGCCTTAGGAGGATTCAAGGCAGCAGTACCAAACAAAACAAGCGTTATTGTGTTCTTAAGTGCTACGTACTTTCGGTTTTAAAAAATTGTCAATTTCACTTAAGAATGTCTTTGATAAATAAATAAAATTTTAATTTTGTTACATCTTAATTTTGAATATATATATTTTTAATGTTCTGTGTGACAAAATGGGAAGTGTTCCAGTATACCGAAGTGTAATGGTTGTCTTAAGGAAAACTTCTTGTGCAACTGTTTGAGTTGCAAGCTAAACTAACCTTTTTAAAATTTTCATGTGACAGGATTTGAAAGAATGACTGAGAAGTATTTTCAGACATGGATATATGGCTGAAATTCTCTTGACAATGAACAAAGTGAACCTGTCATTTCAAGAAAAACAACTGACAATACTTATTGCCAATGATAAAATTTGAGCTTTCTAGTGAAAAATAGAATTTTGGAAAACTACATTCACCACCATGAACTTGACTTAAACATTTATCTTATGAAATTGGTGGTACTACAACTAACAGATGATTTTTAAAAATATTGTACAATGATATGTGTCAACACTTAGAAGTTTAACATAATTTGATGAAACCATATTTTCCAAATATTGATGGTTGGTATACAAAATCATACATGGGCAAAGGATTCATGAAAAAATGCAAGATAAAACAATGTATTCAATTTAACAGAGTATAGAAAGTTAATTATTATAATCTCATATTCCACATTGCAACTGATCAAAAGGAAACTACCACCTGTCAAGTATTGGTGTAGTATCAAAAAAGGATATCCATAATTAGCTGAAATGATTACAAAAATGCCCTCCCTTTTCTAACTATAGGTCTGTGTGAGTCTGGCTTTTCTTCATATGCTTCTCCCAGAGCAACATGTTATAAGAAATTGAATGCAGAAGCAGACATAAGAATCCAATTGTCATCTAATAAGCCAGACACTGAAGTGATTTATAAACATATTTTTAAAATGCCAGACAGTTCCCTAATTTGGGGTTGTTTTGAACAATATATGTACTTTTCACAAAATTGTGATCAATTGTAACATGTAATAGGTTTGTCATTTTTAAATGAATTAATAAATATATATTTGAAATGTCTGCTTTTTCATTTCTAGGAAGATAAATGTCAATAGGTATAATCCATGTAATTAAAATCTCTTTTGAGTACTGAATATTTTTTAAGAGTGTAAAGGATTCCTGAAACAAAGGGTGTGAGAATCACTAGTGCGGATTATGAAAAAACAACAACAAAAAACTATTGGTAAGATTTTGATTTCTTAATCATACTCTCTTTGGAGGCTCTCAACACTCTTGGCCAAATGCCACATTTGAGCATGAAAGGACGAAGTTAAAATTGCTGTGTTGCCTATCATGGGGGATTCCTGTGGGGGGTGGATCGTTAATGGACTTCCAGAAGAAACACAGGAAGTGACTCTCCCTTACAAGCAAGTCTCTCTGGTAAGCTCCTCAGGGCATTTATTCTCTGAAGGCCAAAATACTTCTAGCACTGGAGCATAAGGTACTTTGATTTTGTGATACCCCAGGATGTAAAAAATAATCTCGAGGTATGATTGTAGAAAAAAAAATGTGTCTAATAATTGTAATTTGCTTTAATTTTCAAAAGCCTTATAAATATTGACCTTATGATTACTTTTTTGAGATATGTGTGTGCATGTGTATATATATGTATATGTGTGTATCTGTGTGTAAATATATATATATGTGTAAATATGTATATGTGTAGTGTGTGTATGTACTATACATAGTGTCTAATACTTACCAGCTGAGAGATATGGACACTAGAACATTAAAAGACATTCTATAGTATGGGGACAAAGTTCATGATATGAACTAATATAACCATTATCGAAGTTCACCTGTTAAACTTTTTCTTCAATTCTAGCCACTTTATTCTTTTGTTTTTCCTCTTCCTTTCCAGCGAGGTTCTAGCTCAGTACCCTCATTGTAATTGACTCCCCCAGGCTCTGTCCATTTTTATTAAGCACCAAAATGTCAGCTAGTTAGCCAAAAGATGTTGCTGAACTCTGCATGGTGCATTGCACACACTCATATTTAAAGGTATACATGAGCAGGGGAGACCTTCTGCAGAGCCAGGAGCAGGTCACAAGGAGATGGGAAGCCTCCCCTCCTGTCATTCCCCGAATGCTAGAATTTCCTCTTAGAACAAAATCCCTTTAGTTTAAGGCTGAAAACATGGGGGAAATCCAAATACCGCCATTGTTGTACCTTACTGTGGATGGAGAAATCCAGGATCTGTTCAGCGGGGATCTGGAAGAAGAGGCTAGCAGAAAGCCCTCCTGGGGAAAAAGAGGGCTGAAGGGTTTGGGCTCCAGAGACACCAACATCAGTCTCCTCAGGAGGCCATGTGGCGTAGTGACAAGACCTTGAGGGTTGGTACCAGTTACCTGAGTTTGAATACCTGTTCCCCCACTCAGTCACCAGCCAGGTCACTCGAGACTATCTACTTAGTCTCATGGGGAATCAGTTTCCTCACGTGGTAAAGGAAGATAGCTGTATCTATCTAGCGTGGCTGAGCGAAGATCCACTGAGAGCAAGCTTGTGACATGCCTCGGACTCAGTAGGTGTCCAATAAATGTCTATTTTCTGTTTCTGTTTTAGAACTTTTCACACACATTTTGGTATTTGTTACCTTTTGAGTGGGCAGATGGACCCATTTTTCGGGGTACAACTCTATGTATTTTCACTTCTTCCTTGTGTCCTGATGATTTCACCTGTTTTAAAACTTCTCATAGTATCTCACACAGACCAGTATCAAAAGCTTTCTTTAAAAAAAAAATGCAAAGAATAGGGTGTTCATTCTATTCTCTCTGTCTCCATGGTCAGCTGTGTCTTCCAGAAATTCCAAGAACTTAGTGAGGCCTGACCTTCCTCTTTTTCTTCTTTTCTTTTTGTAAAGCATGCCAGCAATCTTTAATCATGCTGTGATTTTCTAAATGCCACCCAGGTTAGCCCCTGAAATAGTTCCAAAGAAAGATTTAACCCACAGACACACAAGTAGCTGATTTGCATTTCCAGAGAGTACTCAGAAACATCTTTTTTTTTTTGTAGTATATTTGTCAGTTTTCTCCCTTTATTTTCATATTCATTTCTAGAGAGAAGCATTTCCTTTTGTTATAAATGTTAGTAAAAATTCAGGTCCAATTACAGTTGCGTGTGTGTATGTGTGCTTACTTTTTGTTGGGAGGATGAACATGCAAAACACTTTATAGCCCTTTTTTTTCTTGTAAAAAGAAGAAAAATGGATCTGTAAAAGTGGACAGAGTTGATCTATTAGATGCTTTCTCGGCCACCTAGTAAAATAAAAATAATTCAAATAATTTGAAAAATAACCAAATAAAGACTAATTTGACCAATAGAATTTACTGTTCAAAATGAGCAGCTTTGGAAAGGAAGATTAGTATAGAGAAACTAGGCTAAAAGGGGTTGGAACCAAGAATAGCAAGTGCTCTGTGTATTAATAGCATGCTGTCGACCTGTCTGAAACAGGCCGGAAATGAGCCATCCACTCACTCTGATGGAAGATGATGAGAACTGTTCAGAAGTCGAAGTCCGAGACAAATGCAAAGGGACAGAGCCAAGACACAAACATCCAACAACTAACAGCCTGAAAGTCTAGAGGGAAGGATCTCATCAGAGATATGAGTAGACTTCAGAGAAGCAAGCTTTCTTCAGATGCTTCCTTTGCAGCAGACTTTCCTCTGCCCCACCTACTTTGACTTGGCAATGACAATCCCGGAGGTGACAGTGAAGAAAAGGAAGGACCCAGTTCAAAGGGACAGTCTTGGAATGAGTAAAATGGCAAGCTGAACTTGAAAAAAATGCAGTAATGTCAGCGATGTAGAGGAAGCAAAAAAATGGCAAAAGCATAATTTTAAAGGAGCTACTTTAAATGGCGTCCTTTTCATTGATGATGGACAAATCAGGATCCTTTTACTTGACGAAGTGTTACTGCCAACAGGAAACTCTTTAGTGTTGACACCCAGGGATAGCCTGTCCGTTTTGTGTTACAGTCCCCTCCTGTACTCAGCAATGATCAGATGAAAATGTTGGAGCTACTTTTTGGAGTCCACTGAAGCGTACGGTGTGTGTTAGATAAGCCAAAACCATCAGTGGCATTCAGTGATGAAGGCATAATCAGCCAGACTTGGTGCCTGATGTGGTCTGCCTCCTTGCATTTCCTTCTACCTTACATTTCTGTTTTAGAGATTTGCCTTCATTCTTTTCAGATCTCCAGTGCATGCAGTGGAAATCCTCCTTAAGCATTCCTCTCTCTATTTTGTTTTTTTCTCCTGGTAGATTGCATGCTTCCTTCACCCTGTGAGAAATAGGTCTGGCAGCTTTGAGGCGGGAAGTTTCTTAAAGTGTAGTGGGAATGCCTTGTGTTATTTGTTGAACTTCTTACAAGGGTTCTCCTTCATCATGCCCAATGTGCTATTTGCAAAATACATGGCAAATATTCATTTGCTTTCATCACTTTACATCATCAGAGCCCTGCGCCACTTGATTGCTTCTCCTCTAGGTAAGTCCAAATGATGATCTAACTGATCACAATCGCTGATCAGCACCTGGCCTCCTGCAAAGGTCCATGCAAGCACACAGGCTTTTTGTAAGACGCCACTGAGCACGTATCAGATGGAGCACCCTCCCCCATCACCTTCTCGCTACTGAAAACCTCAGTAACTTGGTATTGTTCAGTGAGTCATTCAAGCGAGGAGAGTGGAATTCTACCTGTTCCTCAAGGTAGAGTATCTGGTAAGCTGCTGCAGACTGGTAGGCATTTATAGCTCTTTCTACGTATAAAGAGCTCACGGTTAGATGAATGCAAGCCTTGAGTGAGAGCTCTGTAACTTCCTGTGTTTGTCTGAAATCATGCACAAATTAAGCCAGTGTGCAAAACAGAGCTCAACAAATGTAGTCCTCTTTTTCAGTGGCATTTTTTAGTGCTATTTTTTTTTTCCCCACCGGGGAAAGATGTCGTGGAAACAGATCAGAAACACACGGAGCTGAAAACTTCAAAGTAAACTTTCATAAATGCCGCACAGTTTCAAAAATGATCATGTAAAGATTTTTTTTTTTTTGTTAAAACATTGGTTGTAATTTCTACTAGGTGTCACAAGTCAGTGAACCATTAAAAGTGAACCGGCTCACTGAACCAAACTGAGCTGAACAGATGGAATTCCACCCTTGCCATGCTTGAAAGGTTCCATGAACAATACAAAGTCTTCTTTTAAGTCCCCTCCTTGCAGTTGCTTACCTCACTAATGCAAACACGTGGGGAGCTCTTAGGCCGGAACATGGCCCCTCAGCTCTTTGTTCGGTTGTTCAAGCAGAAGGGAAGGCAGTTCAGTTGAAAACCTCAGGGCCAGCCCCCGTATTTTCAAAGTCCCAGTGTTATTTTCCATTTGTTCTCAAATAGTTGTTAGTAGTAGGATGTTTGGTTCTCTTTTCATTTTGCCCTGGGTTGTAACTTACTCTAATCCGTCCAGGTACAGATGTACCTTGAAATATTTCTTGAAATATTTTTATTTCTTTATTTATTTTCTTGTAAAGGAGTCTGAACAATATGGACTCCTGTTATTCTTTTTGTCCGTGTCTTTGGCTTATTTATTTACATTTTCTTTCTTTATTTTTTTAAAAATATTTTATTTATTTATTTGACAGAGATCACAAGTAGGCAGAGAGGCAGGCAGAGAGAGAGGGGGAAGCAGGTTCCCTGCTGAGCAGAGAGCCCGATGCGATGTGGGGCTTGAACCCAGGACCCTGAGATCATGACCTGAGCTGAAGGCAGAGGCTTTAACCCACTGAGCCACCCAGGCGCCCCTATTTACATTTTCTTTCTTTTCAGGAAATGCAGATGAATGCCAGACCACAACACAGATAATTTCAGGCCTTTCTTAAATCCTAAAATCCTCACCTAGTAGGGAAAGTAAACTGATAAACAGAGTTATAGACATGCATTGTTTACTTGTGTATAGAGGTGCTAAAGATAGTCTTAGAGGACCAAGGGATCAAAGGGGCATTTCTAGTTAATGCATTAAATGTTAGTCAATTAATTAATTCAGTATATCTCTATGAGGGCTAACTAGGCCCAGGTATTATACTGAACACTGTGTGAGATCTACAATGAAATGAAACTCAGATCTCTGCTTTCAAAGAGACTGTAATTTAGAAGAGATGAGCTAGACATAAACAACTGTGCATTTGAAAATTCATACCATTTCAGTGCTTCCTTGATTTCTATATGCCCTCCTGCTCTCCTTCCTCTTTTGACTCCTGACTGGTGCCATGCTCTGTTGACATGTGATCCACACATCCATATCTCCCATTTTGGGGCTCTGGAGATATGTTTATTTTCAAGGCTCATGTTTTGTAAATCTTCAAACTGATTTTGCTTCTTTGTATATCAGACTATTCCCTCAAAGCACATTCTAACAGGGTTTGGGAGACAGTGGACCAGAGAGAAGGCCAGAGGGTCAGGACTGGGAATTTGGTTAGGCACAAAAGGTACTGGCAGGTGGATCATTGGTTAATTCCAGAGAGGTCAGCTGAGCAAGAGATTAGCAGGTAAGAGGATGAGAATCCAGAGAGACCGGCATTAGGGATCAGATACTGAGGTTAGGATTCCGGAACACACAGGGTCAGGGAATGAAAAAGAAGTTTTTGGCAACATGGGGTCATGGGTCCAGGTCAAAATCTCTCAACCACAAGAGATTAGGAGGTGTTCAAAAGGTCTGAATAAGAGGCATAGGATGTAAACAGAAAGCATCAATTGAGTGATCCTGCGTTTCTCAGTGCTTGGATGTGGCTCTTGAATTTGGGCGGAAGCTGTTTACAGGGGCAGGGTCCACAAGCCAGCAGTTTTTCGATTAAATGAAGGATAGGGCAAAGAATTAAGTGTGTTGTGAGAGCATTAAAATAGAACATTTAGAAGCTGTTTGTGAACCTGGATTTCTGAGTTTACATATTCTTTAAGGATTAAATATGCCATTTAATTTTTAGGCAGTAAAACAGCACTGAAGTTCAGTCTTGAACATTGTAGATATGAGTTCAAGTCCATGTCCATGTCATCCTACTTATTAGCTATATGAACTCACGTAAGATACTTAACCTCTCAAAGACAGGATTTCTTCAAGAGTAAAATGAAAATGACACCTATCCAAGAGTGCCAAATAGTCTCAATATTTAAGAATAATAGATGTAAAATTATTAGATGTAAACATGATTATTATCATAGCCCTCATTATTACAAACCTGGGTTTTTTTATTCAGGAATTTTATCCTTTTCCTTTTCAGAATACAAGTACTGTATTCTATAAAATTAATAGTTTGGCAATTCTCACTGATTTTTTTTTTAACCCAGTGACTCAATCTTCTTTCAAAAAGTCTTAGTTTTTTGTTTTATTAGTCCTGATAAGCAGAAATAACAAAAGCTTATGAGGAAATACAGTTCAACACTGCCCTCCCCACAAAATGGTTTCCAAGCTTCCATCTAGAGGTCCCCATCTAGTAGCATGGATTGAAAGACCAGGAGAGGGACTGAAAGCCTGAGAAGAGCAAATATAAATCCTTCTCTATCTTGTTCTCACAAAGCAAACATTTTACATGGTCATTACCCCAAAACCACATAAAAATGAGTTCCCATGTGATTCTTTGGATTTCCTACAAAGAAACCTAGTTACTAAGGCTTTCTGCTGTGGGTGTGGTTAGTCCTTAAACCAGCACTTAAGCATCCATTGATACTTAACTGTGGAATAGTTCAGAATGTGTTTTAATTTAAATGCTATTTTAACTACTTCTCATGAATTGTCATGGGGAAAAACAAAACAAGATAAAGCAAAACAGCCATAAATGGAAGACTCTTGAGGCAGAAACTGATGGATGCCATTACAAAGAAAAAAATCTTTTCTTCCCTTCTTCACATTGAGCTTCCATAGTACTTTATTTAAAATATTAAAATAACATCAAATAAAGGGCAAGATCCTCATTTTCTAGGCTAGAGCAAGCCTGGAGTACCATAAGCTCTTGAGAAATGTTTTGGAATGGAATTTTCTCTTTCTTCATGATGCCTGTTTCTTGGAATGGGCATTCTTGGAATGGCAATGGGAATCGTCTCAACTCACACCCTCCCATTGCCTTATCTTCAATAACGTTATTCACATCCATTTCCAAAACCTAACTTATTTGTGTTGCCTAAATTTTGGTGTCATATGGAGTATAGGATCAACTTGGATGTTGGGGACAAGGAGGCCATTGACATAAAAGCTACCATCAATCTGTGGCTGACTTCACAATCAGACAAAACTCACTCATCCATAGATTAAGGTGATGAAGTCTTAGAATATAAGTGAAGTTCGGTGGGGTGGTCCGGGGCCAGTGACCAAGAATGAATCCTTAAGATGTCTTTGGTGCAAAATGGTGGTTTATTAAAGCACGGGGACAGGAGGCAGGACCCGTGGGCAGAAAGAACTGCTGCCCCAGGGTTGTGAGGAGTCGTCCATTATATACTTGTAAGTTGGGAGGGGGTCAGGGAGGGCGTAAATCTCTAAGGAATTTTGGAAGCAAGTCTTCCAAGACCTTGAAGGGCTAGATGATTTTTGGGAAAATGTTATTCATTACCAGTAATAAAACCTTTGTTGTGAGACCCCTTAGATGTGTATCAGTGGTCCATATGCTTCGGAATGATTGTCAACACTACTTGGAGGGTTTAGAGATAAAGGAAGTTTCCAAAGGAATTGCTAAAGTAGACTTACAGGATCCTGGTTGGGGGTAGGGGTCGGTCAGGCTAGGATTGCCCTTTGCCCTTCTCAAAGCCTTAAGGTGGAGGGAGTTGAGTCCCTAGAGGAATGTCACTCTGCCTGTTTTAAGGGCTTGTCAATGGGTAAGGAAATTTAATAATTTTTCTTCTACCTCTGTTTCCCACATCAAAGTGTATCTCAGAATTGTATGCTTTCCCTTGGGGAATAAAACTAGTCACTTAAACTTTTTCTCAGTGTTTGGTAAGACGTTGGCAATATCTTTGCATTTGTGGATTCTCCCTACCCCCTGGGCTTTGGGAAGGAGGACAGAATAGTGAGAAGTCTCATGCCTACATTCAGATTTTGTGAACCCACTGAAAAGCCTGAGAGAGGATGGACATCTAGAAAGGAAGGAGCCAACTGTATTATGCTCAAGCCATACTCAGCTACTCAGAGTCCCTTTCCTGGGACATCTTATGGATTTCCAGTGCCTTAGCCCCACGCTCCTGCTCGGGAATGCCTATCTCCAATCTCTCATTTGCTTCCTTCAAGTTCATATGTTGTCCCCTTTGCAACACTTCCTCACACACTCGTTTGCTCCATCCCCAAACAGATGTCACTGCACATTTTTCTGTACTTCCACAGCAGTTATTTATAAATCTTTCTCCTCCATTCATCCGTGACCTTCTTCACAAGAGGTTCTATCTAATCTTATTTATCTTTGGAAGGCAGAGTAAGTTAGTGGGTAAAAATATGGACTCTGGAGTTAAAAGGTTTGGGTCAAACTATTGTTTCCTCCACGTACTAGCTGTGTGATCTTGGAAAGGACGTTCGACCACTCTGAGCCTTAGTTTTATCATCTGGTAAAGGGCTGTTTGTTGCCCCACAGGGTTTGCTTTGATAACTAAAAGAAAAATCCACAGAAATCACTTGGCATGAAGTAAGCGCTCAACAACTACGAGCTCTGATTAACCACATTGTCTAGTCCGCTCGGTGCCTATCATTGTCTGGCTCAGAGTGGGGCCTTGGTACCTGCTTTGTTTCATTTAGCTCATGTCCTCATTAAACCCCAGAGTAAAAAAAAAAAAAAAAAATACGGCTTCAAGAGTCAGCTTACACATTTCTTTCACTACAGGTTAGAAAGGAGTCAGTATAGAGCCTCTCCTTGAAAGATGGTAGAAAGGAAACAGAAGCTGAACCACTAAAACCCGAGTTCATATTTAACATTGTGAAGAACACTGCCAAGATAAAAGATTGGGGAGTTACAGATCCCTAGTTCCAACTTTTATATGACTTCTTATTTACTATGTAAATACAGAAATATCTTTGGATTTTTTTTTTTTTTTAGCTCAGTTGCAATATCCACAAAACAGATATTGTAGTGCTAACTTGCCTTCTCCAGATGTAAAGAAAACAGAGCACAACAACACTCAGCCAATTTTATTACAAGCCTCCTCCTGCTCTTCCAGCAGGGAAACTGAGACACAAGTGTGGGGACTTGATCAAGGTCGCAGTCAGTGGCAGAACCAAATTAAAATTCATGTTCCCAGAGTCCTTTCCGAGCCATTGCTTCACCTACTGACCCATGGTGCTCTAACCAAGAAGTACTTCTGATTAAGCGCACTTTCAGGTTTCAATAACACAAAACCTTGGCAAGGACTTTAGGTAACAACCTCATATCATATATTCCAGCCACTTTTTGGCAAGAACCAGCTGTCTCATATATACGTTGATTTAATTGCCTCGTACGGGCTGACATTGACGAAAGGGGAGCACTTTCGATATTGAACCAAGAGTACCAGGGTTTAATAAAGTCTCTATTTGAAAAATAAAAAGGGCAAATAAAAATGGGGATAGATGTCTTCCTTGTAGACGGTATAGTCCATTAGCAGGGACCGTGCCTTTTTTGGTTCACTATTGTGCTTTCAGAACTAAGCACAGTGCCTACATATGATGCCTTTTCAATTACAATTAAGAGTCCCTGGAGGCCCGAGTTTCAGGTGTCATTGAATAGCCTCCCATACTTAGGTGCAATGTTTCCCTCATACGAAAATGCTGGATGTTTTCCTTTATCTAATGCTTTAAAAATGTGTCTGTGTGTATGTATTAGCGTGTTAAAATTTAAGTTTTGAGAAAGATTTCAGCATACGCTAGATATTGCACACCAAAGTAAGGCCCTGAATCAAAATGCGCATATTTTAAAGCAAAAGGTTAAGAGCTGGTTTCACAAATTTGGAGCTTGACACTAGGGGAACACTGACCCAAATGGAGGATGTAAAAATGTTAAGAAAGGAAAGGGGAAAGCATTTGAGGACCATTGCATAGGGAAAGCTGTACCGAGAGCTTCTTCTTTCCCTAAGGGAGGAGGGCTGGAGACACCCCGGCCTTCTGTCAAATGGAAGGAGGAAGAACTTCAACAATTGTTGAGAGAGCTAGTTATTCCTCTTCTGGCTTTGAGACCAGAGTGAAGGGAGACTGACTTCAGCTCAGGAAACCAAGGAGCAGAGGATGTGTTGAAGAGCTGGTTTGACAGCTCTGAGGTGAGCCACCGCCATATCCAGAAAGTAACTCCTCTCTCTTGCTGGTTTCAGAGAGGCAAAACCCCAGGTACCAGGGAGAGATCCAAAGTAGGAAAGGCTTGAAGCTACTTTTTGTCCAGGCAGAGAAGCTGGCCTAGAGAGGCAATGGGACTCCAGCAGAGAAAAATCTCCACAGAATGGGCTACTTAAGAACCGGAGGCTGAAGGGGGAGGTGGGGCAGCAGAAGGACAAGCAGAGGCTAGAGGTATGGTTGGAGGGGACCAGCGAGGGCCTTCCAAATTTCGCTACTAAAACCTCCATGAGAATAAGAGTCAGCTTAAACAGTCTTCTCTGCCCAGGTACCATAAAGTCAGCTTAGAACAATAGCAATTTATACGAGAAAATTCCCTGCCTGCCTTTCCGCTTCTAGATAGCTCCCTGTGTTTCAACCCAGGAGGGGTTAAAGGCCATAGCTAATGAGTCGGGTAGAAAAAGTAGAAGAATTAGGACAGAGAAGATGTGTGTCCTGCCTTCCAGATGACAGGAAGCTAGCTCTCTTCAAACTGGCCCAGCGGGAGGACAGGAGTGGAGTTAACTGTAAACCAAGTACAGAATTTTCATAATTGCTGGCAATGGGCATGTGACTATTGATGTGACACTGTTTTGAACCTATAGTGAATCTGGAACCATTTATTAGTAAACAATAAACATGGAATTAAAAAATTTTAAAAAAATTGAAGGAGTTTCTTCATGACAAGGGAAAACTTTCCCCCTGAGTACATTTTGAAGAAGGAGGAGACACCAGGATAAAATCATGTTTTGAGGGCTTCTCATAAACTGAGCTTGGCCAAAAAAGCAGATATATTTCCTACCTCCTACTTTCCTATTTCCTACTTTCCTACTTTCTACAACGTGATTTATCTACATGTTATCTCTCAAGATCTCCCAAGGGCGTTTCAACTCTTCTATCTTTCCCACTGGCCCATCAGACTTAGCGTTGGCTTGGAAATGGGGATATGACTACCTTGGTGGAAGTCAGAAGAAAATGAAAAAGGAGAGCTAATGACTGGTACACTCTTGCCATGGAAACACATGGGATGAAGGGGGAAGAAGGGAGTGGGGGTGATGTTTATTGAGCAGCTATCCAATGCCACACACCCCGGGAATGCTTTCACAGGAGTGCTCTGAAATTCTTCCATGAACAAGAGCTCTTTTAAAGTTGGTATTCCTACACCCTCTGTGTAGAAGAGGAAATGAGAGAAGTGCCTTGCCGAGCTTCATGAGTTTAGGCCAGTCAGATTCCCAAATCCCTGCTCTTTCTGCAATTCCATACAGCTTCCTTTGAAACTACGTTTTAAAAACATTTTGAAGCTCGCTTGTGACTTCTCTCATCCTTTTTAATCTGCAGAATCTAATCCCATATCAAAGCTGATAGTATTTTTAAATAAGGAAATTGTTTTTGATTCCCATTACTACATTTTTATGAGACTACATTGACTTCTTTTATTAGAATTGAATTTCAGGATAGCAAATGTCATATGTTCTTAGCACTGTATACCTTTCCATTATAGGGCACAACAGTTGATTCCAATCAACTTTTTTAAAACTCATTCCACATTTCCAATATTTTTATACTTCTATTACCATTCACAAATATTCTCAGAAGTGTGTTCCAATCTGGTGATATTATAACTTTCCCCTAGGGGTTTATTAGCTTCCATGTTACAGTATTCATTTCACCTACTTTCATTTCCTTGGACTAAGTCCAGAATAGCCCCTGGTCCTGTTGATTGCTTCACAAGCTATGTGAGGGAACATTTTTGTAATGCACTCAGAGACAAGCATCCATCTGACTCCATTCCTGTGATCTATCAGTCATTGTCAGGGGATTGAAATTGCATCACGTTGACTACTTTTATTTCTCTAATGCCTTCACATTTTTTTTTTCTGTTCGTTGCTTAGCTTTCTGTTATAGAAAAACATACCTCTTCACATTAATATTTGTTTTTATGAATTTCATCCTTTTCAGAAATGTGGTCTTTCTATGTGGCTTGGCTTTTTTTTTTTTTTCCTACCCAAGTAGATAAGGATTCCCAGTTTGAGCCCATGTTGCATTCACCAAGATTTTGACATGCCCCTGGAGGTAGAGCCTCTAGAAGTCAGGCTATTACCCTCTAGGATCAAGTAACCTCTTCAGAAAGACCCATCCTAAGGAGGTTCAAGGGCAAAAGGTAAACTTAAAGTTGGAGGAGAGATTCTAAGTATGGCATGGTGCTTGTCATGTGGAGGGTCCAGTAGTCTAATTATAGGACATAAACTTGGGTCCTTAGGGTGAGGCACATATGAAAAAAACAGACCAAGTAAAAATAAAATGAACAATTTCTCTAGGTCTGAGGGATAGTAATAACACAAGGTATAAGCAACATTGATATCAGGAGCCAGGTGTGGATGGCCTTATGCTGTCCTGGAAGATGGTTGACCAGGTGGGGTAGGCAGTGGGGGGACTGATCATGGTATGTCTGTGGCATGTTTTTGGAGGCCTCAAAATCGACTGTTGGAAGCATTGCTTGTGTACACAGGCATCAACGATGACAGAGCTTCTGACGGGCAGCAGTGGAAACTGTGGAGATAGTGTCATTATAAGCCTTCGGGAAATGGACAGGATCACGCATTCTGATAGCCCAGTGAGACATTCCTCAGAGGTTTCCAGAATCATCTGGCAGTGTGAGGAGATGGATTGAAATTCCTGCAAAGTGGGTTGCTGATGAAGTCGGAGAAATGCTGTTTTGTAGCCCTTAGGACCATTTTCTTAGCCCTAGGCTGACATGGCCCAGGTAACACAGAAAATAATAAGGAAAAGAATGACCTGAACAACAGCTGATACTGAGTGCCAGGTGCTGTCTCATTCCTCACGATACCGCCACATGGTCCTACTCCTGCCCCCATTTTGCAGATGATGAAACAGGTTCTGAGAAACTGGGTCATGTACCCGAGACAATAGAACTCCTGAATGTTGAAGGAACCCAGAAAGACTAGTCCCAGAGGATATGGTTCTAGCCATCTTAAAACACTGCAACTTCATTACTTTTGTCTCAAGATTTAAGTAAAATCTTAAAGATGATCTTTTGAAGAACTTTGAGACTGGTGAAATTCTGTTAAGGAAAACCACTGAACACATTAACTTGGGATTGGAAAAGGAATATTAAACTTATTTTAAAAAGAAATAATGCTTTTAATAACTAAAATATCTTTATTATAAAATAAAACTCCTTCTCTTCCAGAATTTCCCAATTCTCTTAGTATTTCAATTATCTTGCTTTTCTCTTACATTTTATTTTTGATGACAGTTGCCATCATTCTAGACCAGACCATGCCTGGACAATTACAATGGCCCCCCAAGGAGATGCCCTGACTCTTGTCTGTTAGTTAACATATTGCATTAGACAAACATTACCACAAAAGCAACCACTTGTAACCGGTTCAAAACATTTATTTTCTCTAAATATCTAGTAAATAAATCCTGTACTCTTAAGCCTAGAGTGCCAGGCTATTGATATATACATATGTTTGTATAATGTCTTCCCTGTATGTTTCCTTATCTGCAAATACACCCACCCTACACTTTACTCTCCCCACACTAGTGGCTCCTATACCTACTTTTCATCTGCTGTAATTACGGCAAATGGCACTAGTTCTCCAAGACCTTGTCCAAATCTTACATCTTTCATAAAATTCCTCAGTCTCCTGACATATACAATGCCTTAGTGTGAATTAATAAAAGGCCCATCATATCTTGCCTGAAGTTGGCTGTATCTGGGGAAAGAGTGTGAGTGGAAGTGGGGATGAATTTCAGCTGCCCCACTCCTAACCCCGTACCCACCTTGCCAGGAGAGCTTTTTGTGCAGAACACATACATTCTGCCTGTGGCAGCGCTGTCCACTGCCACCCCAGGAAGCATTCACACTGCATCCAATTCTTAGTGCAATGATTGCCTCTATAATTCATTAGGCAATTAATCATGTATTGCTTGGTGACATCCCTTCAATTTGATTTTTTAAATTCTTCATCGATATTTTCCATTTTTAATGTATTACAGTCTTAACTTCTTAAAATGTTCCCTATTGAGGGCAGGATTAACATATTACACTTCTTTGTGGTTCTCAGAATGCACAACACAGTGTTTTGTATTGTAGGAACTCAAACAAGATGTTTGTTGATTTTTTTGAATTATTGTTATACAAATAAACATAACTAATTACAAATGAAGCATGAATTTTTTGGAATTAATGAACAACAATTGGCTGTCCATTGTTAGCTGGAAAAGATAACATTTCTACCAACGCACGCAAACACACACACATTCATACAGACTCATACACATGTGCATGCACTCAAACACACACAATTATAGTGTGATTATACTTTACCTTAATTATTATTATATATCTTTTGGTATATTATACTATGTATAACTACAAGTGGAGAGAATTTTCTTGCACTTCGATTTACACTGAATGCTATATAGCCCTTCATTAAAGCTAGGCTTCTCAATGTAATTATTTTGCCAACAACTATTTACAAATACAAAATACTTCAGGGGAAACAATGAAAACATTTTAGTCTCTGCTGCAAATGAGATTTAATTCTGAGTGGGAGAAGGCATTCACTGTATTCATAAATACAGTGTTAGCAAGACAGACAGAAATTCCATAGAAGCATCATAGGACATGTTTGGAGAAGCCAAGAATCATGAGCATTTCCATTTGATCAGGAACTTGCAACAGGGCAGATAGATTCCACTGTCATGTTGATGTGAAAAGACTGTTCTAGGCAGAGGCAAAGCCTGGACAAGGGTAAATTGAAGAACCAACCTTGAGATCACAAAATTTTTTTCTTTGGTGCAAAGTATCATTGTCCAGCACCTTCACGATGCCACATCTGCCTACCTCCCAATCACGGCTGATGTAACGTGTGAGGTCTGCCTGGAGTGGATTACCACAGCATCACCTGTTTCAGTCCTCAGCAATGATACCCGTACAGTTAGAAGCATTCTGTGCTAGCATATGTTCTCATTACCACCTCTAGAAGGACAATCTTCAGATGGAAAGGGATGGCTGTAACATAAACACTCAAGTTTCTTATAACAATTTCTTTCCTTTTAGGGCTTTCTCTCTTCAACAAAATTTTTCATCACCTTAGTCAGTCTTGGGAATATTCTGAAATACCATTGGGGAAAAAAAAAGCCCAAAACAATCCTTTTGTATCTTCCATTCACCTTAGCACGTTAAGAGGGATTGGAATATTCTAAGGGAATGTTTTTTCAGTAGCATGTGAGTGACATTTCTACCTCTGGTTATGACAGACTACTTGTGTTAAAATAACTCTCCTCTGGAGTACAAGGAGAAAAGCTGGAAGAAGCTTTAGGAATCCCTGGTTACTGGCAATATCCCTCTGATTGTTGGAGTTAATGTTAGCATTAGGGCTAACTACTAAGACTGAATACACAAGGGGCCATGAATTCAGGGAGGAGAAAGTGCGTTGACATTTTCCCAATATTTTGTGCCACGTTTCCCCTCAACTTATATGCTAATCCACCAAGCTAATCCAGGCTTGAGAGCTGAGAAACTAAGCAGAGTTTTTGGCAGTTTTACAATGTGGGGAGGTAAAAATTGGAGTTTAGGACTATGAGGGCAGCTAAAATTTCAGGAGTCAAAGTCCTACAGATTTGCTAATTTAGAAGCATCCTAGACTAAGAGGTGGAAAAGGCAAGATGAAGCTGTCAGCTAAGAAGATGGGGAAGCCATCTTTGGCTTTGATCGGTCTTGTGGTCCTGGAGAAACAAATTAAAGTCCCATCAAGGAAGCAGGACCTAGGAAACATGGCCCTTTTTCAGTTGAGACCCCAGAAGTCTACACTTGATCAGTAGAGGTGGACAAAAATCAGCTGTCACAAAAATGGAAATTCAGCTTCAATTCAATTACATCCATATTTGGGTTAGTGTAGATGACCCCTATTCTTCCTGTTTGCTAGAAGCAAAAATGATTAACCTCTCCAGGAGGACAACATCATTCAGAGCTCCAAACTCTTATGCACATGTCTGGTATTCAACAACAACAACAAAAACAAATTACCAGGGAGGAAAATACCAGGAGAAAACACCCAATTGCAGGAAGCCAAGAGAAAACAACAAGCAAAGTAGACTAACAGGTGAGTCAGATAAGGGAAACACGGGACATGGACTTTTTTTTTTTTTAAAAGACTTTTTTAAAAAATCTTTTTTAAAAGATAAAATCTTTTTTTTTTTTTTTTAAAGTTTATTTATTTGTCAGAGAGAGCGAGCACAGGCAGACAGAGTGGCAGGCAGAGGGAGAAGCAGGCTCCTTGCCAAGCAAGGAGCCCGATGTGGGACTCGATCCCAGGACATTGGGATCATGACCTGAGCCGAAGGCAGCCGCTTAACCAACTGAGCCTCCCAGGCGTCCCTAAAGATAAAATCTTTAAAAAAATAAATAAAATAACTGTGCTTATAACAGTGTGCCAGTGTTTAACACAGAACAAAAAGTGGGAGTTGCTTTACTCATATGAGACAAAATGGACTTTAAGCTAAAGGTTCGAGGGAGACCTCATGCTCAGAGAGTCAATTCACCAGGAAGAAGTAAGAGTTACAAATCTGTATGCACCAGATAGCAAAGCCTCAGACTACATAAAGCCCATTTGACAGAGTTAAATGGAGAAACTGACATGTCCAGAATCATAGTGATAGGTTCAAACACATTTCTTTTAATAACTGAGAGCAAGCATAAAGAAAACTTAGTGAGGATGTAGAGTTTATGTTATGTTTAACATAAGAATGCTCTTAACCTGACTGACTTACATAGAGCATTGTTCAAAGCAACCCCAGAATATACATTCTTTTAAGTGCATGTAGGACATATCCCAAAACGATACATATGTTGGGCCATAAAGCAAACCACAATTCAACTGAAGGCTTTGAAAACATATAGAATAAATTCCAGAGTTAACACTTCAGTGTTATACACAAATATTTGGTAAGAGTGTAGATCTTATGTTAAGTGCTCTACCATAAAAACAAAAAACAAAGGGCAGCAGGAAACTTTTGGAGGCGATGGATATGTTTATAACCTTGACTGTGGTGATGGTTTCATAGATGGATGCACATATCTGAACTCATTAAGTTATTTATATTAAGTATGACCATTTCTTTTGTATATCAAGTATAACTCAATAAGGTTGCATAAAAAAGAAAATTTCCAATTGTCTGGAAATTAAGAAAGTCTCTTGTAAAATTCATAAGGAAGTGCTTAAAGTAGAAATTAAAAATATTTTTAACTTGATAATAAAAATGTGATATTTTAAAACTGTTTTATAGCTGAAGCTATAGATGAGAGAGAAATTTTTAGTCTTAAATGCATGTTATAAAAAGAGAAAAGATTACAAATTAATAATCTGAGCACTTATTTCAAGAAGTTTAGAAAAGACTGGCACAAATATAGCACAAAAAATAATACAGAGAGGATAAAGGTGACAGACAGAAAACAAATATACAGAGAAAATCAACGAAGCAAAAGTTGGGTACTTGAAATATTAATAAATTCATACAATCCTAGTAAGACTAATCAAAAGAAGAAAAGGAGGATGAACACAGAATTTAAAATTGACAACTCAGATATTACTCCAGACCCTTCAGACATTATAAACAGATAATAAAAATATATTAAGAACAATTTAAACACCTATGAATTTTAAGATACAGATAATATGGACAAATCCCTTTGAGAAATACAATTTAATACATCTTATATAAGAAGAAATAGAAAAACCAAAAAGTCCTATACATATTAAAGCTAATAAATATACAAAAAACATCTTCTCACACACACACAAAATGGAAGGATAAGGCGGCTTTATCAGTAAATTCTTTCAAACAATTATAGAAAAAAATCTTTAGAACATACCCCTGTGACTTAGCAATTCCACTCCATCAGAAATACATACATATACTCACCAAAAGATGTGTGTGTGTATGAACATACATATATATATGTATGTTCATAGCAGCAGTATTCATGACAGTTCTTAACAGTTCAAAAACGGTAGCAACCCAATTGTTTTTTATCAATGGAATGGATACATTCTAGTATCTTCACACAATGGAATTCCTCACAGCCATGAAAATTAATAAACCATTGCTATATGCAATCCCATGAATAAATCTCATAAATAATGAATGAAAGAAGTCAGACACAAAAGGTTACGTACTATATCACTTCATTTACATAAAGTTAAAAATCAGGCACAACTAATCTATGGTATTACAAGTCAGGAGAGTGTCACCTTTGGGGAAGAAGAGAGAGAGAGGGTCCATGGAGAGCCTCTGGGTTGCGATGACATTTATTTCTCTATCTGGTTGATTATATGTGTATTCACTGCACAAAAATTAATTGGGCTACACACTTATGATCTGTACACTTTTCTTACATGGGTACTGATAAAAATGTGTATTTGGGGAAAAAACGTGTAAGAGTGAGATAGGGAAATTGATGCAAAAATAAACAAAATATACTTATTAAAAGGCATATTAGCATTTCGAAGATAGATATTTCTGACCCTAAGTTTCGTGTATAAAATAGTAGAGAATTACATAACAACTTTTCTCAAATACCCTTATAAAATAAGTTTGCACAAACTGCTAGGTGTTTCTCTCTTACCAGGTTTCCCTAATTGTATTTTTGTGTTTGTGCTGGTTTATTATTATTAGTATAGGGCAGAGTTAGACAAACTTTCTCCTTTCCTCCCTCAACTTATTCTATGCCGTCCTCAGGGCTGAGTTACAGCTGTTGAAACAGTCTTGAGGGACCTCTCTTGTCTTCACCAGTATTTTTTTTTCTTTTTCTCCTTTTTAAAGATTATTTATTTATTTATTTACTTGACAGAGACAGAGATCACAAGTAGACAGAGAGGAAGGCGGGGGGAGCGAGGGAAGCAGCCTCCTTTCAGGGCAGAGAGTCCGATGCGGGGCTCGGTCCCAGAACCCTGAGATCATGACCTGAGCCGAAGGCAGAGGCTTTAACCCACTGAGCCACCCAGGCGCCCCTTCACCAGTATTTTCCTCCTGAAAGAGCTGTCGGTGAAGCAGGGGCCACTGTTCTTGGGGACTGCACACGTGTGTGGCCAGGGAAGGTCACCTCCCCATTTTCTCAGGAGAAAAATTTGGCACCTGTTAGGTTACTTCGGAGAACCTAACAATAGATGATTTCTAATATATGCTGTTTTTGCTGACAGGTTTTGTTGATAATTAAAAAAAAAAAATCAATGCACATGTATGTGGACTTCCATGAAGTACGTTTGCTGTGAAGTCCGTAACCTGTTCATTGAAAACTGTTTTATCTTTGGTTTCCTTTTTCTATACGATAGTTACATTATTTCAAGATATGTTCAAACACGATGTTTCATCTTCACGAAGGGAGCTCAATATTTAAGAGGATCTAATATTTTGCAATTAATGAAGCTTCTAACTGATCTCTGTAATACGCTCACATTAAATTCTATGCATTTTCCTAAACCATCGGACAGCGAAATTTGGAGTCGATAGGGCCCGTTGCAGTTATCCATAGACTCAAATTCAGTTTTCAAAACTGTTCTTTAAGTTAAAATAGTCTCACTGAAAAATTCTACTTTGGGAATGCATGGCACCTTTTTGGAGATGGTATCGTTTGTTGACAGAAGTCATTCTGGAGAGAAAAACAGAAAGGAGAGCATGGAAGGAGCCTTCATGCCCTGAAAGGGCCTTTCAAGAAACTCCCCTCTCACAGTGACATACGGCTGTTTCCAGCAAGTCCTCCGGGCATGACTGCTGCTGCCTCACGTGTGGCAGAGAAGGACTGTCCCCGAGGATGAAATAGTGCTCCCAGGCCGATGCAGATGGCAATGCTGGGGGGAAGCAGGACGGAGGCAGAGGGACGAATGAAGAGAGACGACAGTGCACCCTTTCTGTAACTCCTGGCTCTCCTGATGCCTGAACTTTAATTGCTGAAGGATTCTAAAAAGATATTATTTAAGTATGTACTCCGAATCCGTGGAAGAACTCGGGGATCAGGGAAGTCGGAGCACGCTGGGTGCCCTGGGCAGGAAGCTCATGCCATCACCTGCACGAGACCGGTTCTCAGGTCCACAGCCGCGTCCCAGAGGCCGCTTGACATGTTCCCTGACAGATTCTTGTACCCCACCCTTCTGCGCACTGCCACGCCGGTACCTCTTACTCGGTGTTCCTTCCTGAGACCGTGGATGCGTGACCGACTATCCAGTTTCCTCGTGGCAGCTACACCTGCCGTCCTTAGCCCACGCTCAGGGGAGGACCACTGCTTTTTCTCTACCATGTTTGCACGGGCCCTGCCCCAACTACGCATAGCTTGGCATTCACAGATATCATGCTGTACATTTAACAAGGTTTTAGTTACGGTTTGGGTATAAGGTCATGGGTGTGGAATATGGAGAAGTCATGACGCGTTCCGAAGCCCAGACTCCCGGGGAAAGTTTAGGTCTGGCCCCCTTTGCTCTCCCAGGGTCCCACCTTGTGCCAGGGATGGCTCATGTCCACCTACCCTCACTTTCAGACTTCTTCATGCACTTGACGCTACAGGAGCCTGGCTCTGGCTCCAGAGAGAGACTGTTGTTTTCTCCCATCCCTTCTAAGGCCCCTCTGTGTAAAGAAACGTGTCTTTCTTGGAGCGCCTGTGTGGCCCAGTCAGTGAAGTGTCTAACTCTTGATTTTGGCTCAGGTCATGATCTCAGGGCTGTGAGCTTGAGGCCCAAGTGTGACTCTGCACTGAGCGTGAAGTCTGCTTGGGATTCTCTCTGCCCCTCCCCACAGCACACACGTGTGTGCGCGCACAAGTGCACGTTCTCTCTCTCTCTAATAAATAAATGAATCTTATATAAAAAAAGAAAGAAATGTGTCTGTCTTTATTCCAGTTGCATCTTTGGCCTAAGACGTAGTGGGTTTTCAATAAATATGGTGTGAATTAAAAAAAAAAGTTGACTTAGTCATTGTTTACTGTCCTGTGGAGACTCGACAAGTCTGATTCTATCATCCAAATTAGCAAGCATTTCCAGATAACCCACTGTAAGTTAGTGGGGCCCCCTGAGATCTTTGAGGACTTTCTAACTGATCTTCTTTTGGACTAGGAATTTGATAACACACATTCTTTAAATTCAGCCCTGAAATTTCTGCCTTCTTTAGCAAGTGGCGAAGTGAATTTTAACCCCAGAGTTCGGTGTACTGATTTTTGAGATAGTTTTGTAAACTGTTCATCTAAGACAAAGCCAAGATTCATAGTTAGTTTTCTTAAAGCCTTACTTGAGTGTGAACCACCCCAGCAGCAGTCCCTGTGTCACCTGGGAGTTTGTTCAAAATGCAGATTCTTAGGCCCCACCTACAACTTCCAGAATTAAAATCTATATTCTAATAAATTCTGCAGGAGATTTGTATGCATATTAAAGTTCGAGAAGCCCTCCCACGGGTCATGGTTCTTGCTTCTCTTGTTTTAACTTGTCTGAACGGAGCAGAATTCACATTCACTTAGGGAGAAAAAAGTTGTCTTGTTTTGGGGTTTCCTCCTAAGTTTCTCTTCTATTCAGATAGCACAACTCTCTTAATCTGAGCAAAGAGACTAGGATAGGATATGGTGAAATATTTGCTTCTTGCCCATCTCTATCTTCCGGTAAACTTCTACCCCTAAGACATGGTAGGAAGAACGTCCGGATGTTATGTCTGCAGCACAAGCTCATTCCTCTAAAGACACTGGAATTTATCGCCATCAGTCCAGCCTCTTTGTGCCTACCCTCTGCCAGGCACCGGCTAACCACGATATCCATCTCCTCGTCAACCCTTTCAGCCTTTAAGAAAATTCCCGCTTTAAAATCACTTATCTACGATAAATGTAGTTTCCTCCACCCAAACATTACAATTGTAGCCCATTAAAATCTTATTAAGAAAATGGCTTAGTTTTTGACTGTAGAATAACTTAAAAATTAAGGCCACTTCTAACCCGGTAACCAGACCCGGAGTACAACATTCATCTCATTAGGATTGCCACACTAAGCCCCAGGCAACATAGGTTAGAGGTTATATGTTCAGGATAGATAAGTTCCTGGTCCATCTTTAACCTCAGGAATGTTACCAATGGGCTTCCTTCTCGATGGCAGTCTTTGTGCTCACACGAACCCTTTGTAATTGTGTGTGTGTGTGAATGTATGCATCGTCTCACATCATCTAATTACTTGAGTGGGTAAATTTCCTTTTTAATCCTTTCTCCATCCCTTCTCCACCAATACTCAGGGCCATGGTTTGGTGTTACGTTCTTATGTTTTGGATGTTTGTTCTCTGTGGTAATCTCAGATATTCTAGACTCCTTCTACTGATTGAGCCCTGACTCCCTCCATTCCTTTCTGTATTAGAATAATTGAAAGAAACTAGAAGGTTATTCTTGAAGTGGGAGCTGCAGCTTTGACTGAAATGCCTTCGGTGGGGTAGCAGTGTCCTTCCTCTGCCTAAGTGGGCTCCTCTTTCTACTGCCTTCCTTAACAGGTTTCCAGATTCCAGTGCAGGCTTGAGACCATTTCTCCTGCTGCTCTCTGCTAGGTGGTAAATTACCTGGCTTCCAGAGTCTCAAGTTTCCAGAAATTCTTATCTCTAGAGGCAACTTCAAAATGCCCCAAAGTCTAAATGCCAGGTAATAATTTTGCCTCCACCAAGAGTTTAGTGTGGAAAAGTAACAGTGAAAGGGGGCATATAAAATTGTTAATATAGTTAAGTAGAGTTTTGGAAAATTTATTAAAAATTATATAGTATAATTTGAATGGAAAATATAAAATTTTATACAGATTGTTCTTGAAAATATATACAATTTGAACATGCTCATGTAAGTGGGCAAATTATTTTTGTTTAGGTTAGTAGTATAATTATGGAAAGATGTTTTTCTTGGAGAGCTGCTGTAGTTTGAATTCAGTAAAGTGTTTCTTAAGACACTCGGACACACACTTAAGACACTCGGACGTTTGTCATTATAACCAAATGATTATCAGTGTTGAGAACGTCAATGACAAAATGCTTGCTAGGATTCGGTGTTACCTGGTTGCCTGCTCTGTGAGAGCTGCTGTTCTCTCAGCTTCCCCGCGGTATTCCCCTGGCCAGCGCTCAAATGCTTCTTCCCTTTGTGCTAAAGCAGATTTCCCAGAGAACGCTCTCACCTTCTGGAACTTTATGATTTCCACCCTCGGCCGACCCATCTCCCTACTGGCTGGCTCAGTCAGTACCCTGACCTCAAACCTACTTTGACATCCAACACTCAGACGCTTCCAGCACAATCCTTTCTTCTGCACTTTTGAGAAATTCCAAGTTTAAAAGACAGGGCTTCAAAACATCTATCTTTCACACACCTTTTTTCTAGGTCCTTCCTGGAAGGTTGCAGGATAACATTTTCAACACATTGTAACATTATTTTCACAAATGTGTCTATTTTTCTCCTGTCAGTTTCCAGTCATGTTTATTTTATGTTTGCTGCTTTAATGAACTTTCATCTCTCTATATTTTTAATTTTCATTTCTATTTCTCATTCATTTGCCAGCTCAGTTTTAGTGTATCTCTTTCTTAGTTAGTTCATTTATTTTTAAAGTAAGCTCAGTGTGGAGCCTGACACAGGTCTTGAACTCATGACCCTGAGATCAAAGACCTGATCTGAGATCAAGGTCGGATGCTTAACTGACTGAGCTACCCAGGCACCCCTCTTCCTCTTACTTTATAATCTCTTATTTGAACACTTACAGCTTTTCTTTGACTCTTTTTTTTTCTTTTTTATTAAGAGATATAATGCCATCTCTAGTTTTATTTAGACTGCAGCATTTTAGCTCCTCTATCTCCTTGAAGGATTTGTTGTTTGAGGTTATTTTGTGTGTGTGTGCCTTTTGCTTATATTCCATCCCTTCCTTCTTTTTTGCTGTTTCTATGCATATGTTCCATTGTGTCTCCTGTCTCATAATTGGCTTATATTTTAATGGAGCCTAATATTTGCTACATAATATTCATGGAATGGGATAAAGGTAAGGTGGCAGGGGAGCAAGAGGTGAGATTCAGCACTTTTGCCTGGATTTTCTCATACACATAACCATTCAAGAAATCAGTTATATCCTTTTCCTGGTGGCAGGTCTCTCTTCTGATTCTGAGCATGGCTCATCATGTCTTATCTCACCCTATCCTGTGGATGGGGGTCCAGGTTGTAGACAATAAAAATGATGACAAAGATAATTCTTCCTTTGGTACGGTATTCCTATTGTTCCATGACACAGCTATGTGGTGTACCCTGGTTCTCCTAGATCATAGTTCTCTTTTCAAATACCCACTTGATTAGCATTTAGGGATGTGATTATATTAATTAATTAACTAATTAATTAAATGAAGCTATTTTGACACAGTATGTGGCAGGGACATTTCATATTCTGCATTTTGGCACTGTGACTATTTCCTTGTTCCAGTGGAGTCTAATTTCTTTCTTTGAATTACTTAGTAGTTTTTGTGTTTTAGTAGTTTTTTGTGGATGCCTTTGCTCTAGCATCTTTCCCCATATCCCCAGACTATACTTTTTAAAATGGGGCTTCACTGATATCTTAGAGAAAAGTCAAAGAGAAGATCAACATGGAGAATAGACTGTGTCTCCTAAGCTTAGACCAACCCTAGAGTCTTGTGGTTTGCTGCCCTATGCCTCACTCTCATCCCGTCTTCTAGACAGCATGTGCCATTGTATTGGAAAAACTGTTTTCCCTCCTGATCTCTTTCTTGAGCATATAGGGGGAAACACAGTTCTTCCCTTACTGTGTGTTTTTTCCTGTGCATCTCCTTTACTCTTACAGAGAATACTTCACTTCTGGTCATCAAATGTGTAGAGTTTTTGCCTCCCACAAAGCAATTCTCCACATCAGCTGGACATCCTATAATTTAACTCAGTTCTGACACTGTCTACCTGGAGATAGTGTCATATCCCAGGGGTTAAGAGCTTGGTCCCATAATTCTGCTCCCACCCGACTTCTGGTGCTAATCTCAAGTTGTAGGTCCCCAGGTCATGCACAACTTCTGTCCTTGGCTCTACATCAGATATTCCCTCCTCAGGTTTGGTTAATTTGCTGGAGCAGCCCACAGAACTCAGGGAAACACTTCTTATATCTATCAGTTTATAAGAGGATATGATAAAGAATATAGATGAAGAACCAGATGAAGACATACGCAGGGAAAATTTGGGAGGATCCCAAGAGCAGAAACTTCTTTCCCAGTGGAATTAGTGTATGCCACCCTCCCAGTACAAGGTTGTGCTTACTAAGCTGAAGGCTCTCTGGGCCTCCTCCTATATCGGTATGAGGACATGATCAATTACTAGCTCAATTTTAACGTCTCTCCCCTCCCTGGAGGATGGAGGTGGGGACTGATCATGGGTTGGCATTTCTGGTGACCAGTCCTCATCGAGGAGCCCCCCAGAGTCACCTCATTAGAACAAAAGATGTTCCTAGTGTTCTTATCACTTAGGAAATTACAAGGATTTCAGGAACTCTGTTGGGCACAAAGGTCAGTATATGTATTTTTTCTGTTGTCTCATAGCCATCCACAGAAAGGGGCTTACTTTGTCCCCTCCACCACCCCTAAGAGTTGCTCCAAAACTTTCCAGGCCTTGTAGTGGGGCTCAAGCAATCCTGATGTACACAGCTGTTCTCTAGCCTCCATTCAAGAGCTCTCCTCCTTAGTGCTCATTTCTGTGGAGGCATATTGGACTCATCTTAGGATGAATAACAAAAGAGACATCCATGCCTTTCACGTGACAAACTCGTTCTGACATATTGGTTTGTGGTTTAGCCTCACTGTCCAACAAGACAAATGTAAAATAGTGTAATGTTGTTAGATTTCCAAATTTCTTGGTTATTCACTTGTTTCCAAATTTCTATATTACACAAGGCATATGTGGCAAAGAGAAGTAATGTTTTTCCAGCAATGGAAGGACAGAGAGAGGATTGTTAGAAGGGCGACTTTAATGAGGGTATCCCAGGTGAGATATACTCTTCAGCTAAGTAGTTCTTTTGTCTCGGCATTGAACAGCCAGCAGCAACCCCCTATTAGAACCAATGCTATTAAACATCAGAATCATATAACTTCCTTATTTTGATTTCATTCTGATCCTTTCACGATTTGAAAGGATCTGTTCTGGAAGTTCTGGAAGTTTGTCTCTAGAGAAAATATACGCTTGTTTTCTTAAAGTTTTCCTCAGCAGTTAAACTTATCCTTTTAAAATAAAAATAAAAATTCTGAATTTACAAGTAAGTCTGTTAGCATTCCTAAGTTAGATGGTCTCCAGCACAAAGATGAGGCAGTAGGCAAGGCTGGTGGCAGGTCAACACACCTGCCTAAAGGGGTTGGTCTTGTGCCTAAATGTGCCTAAAGGGGTTGGTCTTGGAGGCAAAGATACACTTCCCTGGAAAGGATGCTTTCATTTGAACCTCTGTAAGTGTGGACACAGCCTAACTAGAGAAAATATCGACCTGACACCCAAACACTGATAAAACTAGACTCATTTAATGAATCTCTTGTCACAGGTCAGCCTTGAAACAACCCCAAGAAGCTTTGAAGGCTAAAATAATTTTAACCAATATGCCATCCCTTGCAGAAGTCAAAGCTTTAAAAAATTGTATCAGAGTTCACCAAGCAGAAATAATTTCTCATCCTGGGAAGGTAAATAAGTGTTTATATTCAAGATTAGTTTCACTTATTTAGATGAGTGTCAAATATAAGATACCTTGGGATATTTTAAATTTAAGCAAAGCTTACTTGAAATAATTTTCTGTTTTTTCTAAAAAAAATTTTTTTTTAAAGATTTTATTTATTTACTTGACAGAGAGAGAGACAGTTAGGGAGGGAACACAAGTAGAAGAAGAGGAAGAGGGAAAAGCAGGCCTCCTGCTGAGCAGGGAGCTTGATGTGGGTCTCAATCCCAGGACACTGGGATCATGACCTGAGCCCAAGGTAGACGCCTAACCGACTGAGCCACCCAGGCACCCCTAAAAATTTTTTTTTAAATCCTCGCTGAAATAAGAAGGAAACCCATATATTGAGCATCTTCTATGTGCAAGACAATAAAATTAGAGATTGCTAGATATTATCTCATTTAATTCCTATAACTGCCTGACCAGTTACGATATTGTCCCATCTTAAAGATGAAGAAAGTGAGGCACTGAGAATTAGTTTCTTAGCCAAAGTCATACAGCTAATGTAGAGGTTATTACAATAACCTAGGTCTATGTCCCTACTGGAAAAGGAAAAAAAAAAAGATAATTATTGCTGTGCCAATGCTTTCCAGTCAGAAACCATTGTGAACGCACCTGTGGTTGGGTTTAGGTTTAGGTTTACTCATTGCTGGGGAGGGAGAATGCATACAATGAGGATCTCAGTTAATATTAACAGGAAAGGTAAACCAGTGTAAAGCATAACGGTAAAGAAGTAGCACTCAGGGGCACCTGGATGGCTCAGTGGGTTGAGTCTCTGCCTTCGGCTCGGGTCATGGTCTCAGGGTCCTGGGATCGAGCCCCGCATGGTGCTCCCTGCTCAGTGGGGAGCCTTCTTCCCCCTTCTCTCTGCCTGCCTCTCTGCCTGCTTGTGATCTCTCTCTCTGTCAAATAAATAAATAAAATATTTAAAAAAAAAGGAAGTAGCACTCATTCACATTAGCCTCTAGAGGGGGATGTTTGGTTTTTGGTGGGTGGCACAGTGACCTTGTTTTTGTGTTTAGCTGAAACGATGAAGTGGTCTTGTTTAATCTAAGTGATCTTGTCTGATGGGGCTCTGTGAGATTATTTAGGTGTAACAGAAGAATGTACATGGCCTAGCTGTGCACACCAGCCCTGCTCCGAACAACGCTGAGTCCTTGCCGTGTCAGACCAGTTCCTGAATATTGGGGGCTGCATTTTGTTTCTCAACTGGAACCATGATATAACAGCAGAGAAGTAACAGTCGCCAGCCTTTGAGATTATGAAACTAAGTATTCTCTGTCTATTGGTCAGAATAGTTTGTAGGATTTGGGTGAGTCTAAGTCATGATGGGACAGCTAGGAAGGGTCTAAGTCTGGAGTTGAAGCATACGTGATGCGATTTCCATAGGACTGTTCACAGGCCATGGTTCCTGAAACAGAAATGGCAGGAGAGAGAGAGAGAGAGAGAGAGAGAGAGAGAGACTGTATTCAAGATAGAATATGCAATCTGTCAATAGCACACCCCATCCCATTTGTCAGATTCTATTCATTAGGAATGTGTCACTAAATCCAACCCATACTTCAAGAGGCAGGGAATTAACCTTCATCTCCTGAAAGGAAATGAATCAAAGAACTTGTGTACATATTTTCTGAACCACCACACATATATTTGTTTTAGTCATTATTATATTATAAAGTTGTGTGTGTGTGTGTTTTTAAAATTTTATTTATTTATTTGTCAGCCAGAGAGAGAGAAAGAGCACAAGCAGGGGGAGCAACCAGTACTGGGAGAAGCAGGATCCTCACTGAGCAGGGAGCCTGATGAGGCACTGGATCCCAGGGCCCTGGGATCATGACCTGAGCTGAAGGCAGATGCTTAACTGACTGAGCCATCCAGGTATCCCACTTATGAAGCTTTTTAATACTATGTTTTATTAAGAAATAGGTCATGTTTTAAAAAATTATTATTAATTAAAACAATTGCTTTTGCACATTTTAACTTAATGAAGTTTATTTACTTAAATGCAGTTAAGATGAGTGAAAGAGAGGGTACCTATTTAAATAGTGCAGGGAAAGGAAAGCACAGGGTATGCTACTTAATTGGATTCAAGTTGACTCAACTAGCTACAAAAGATATTCTGAGGAATCCTACAGGCAATTTGAATGTGGGACTGGCTATTAGATGATATGAAGAAGTTACAAATTCTGTTAGGTGATCACGCTATTGGGCCATGAAAGAAAATGCCTTCTTTTGAAAGAGGTACTTCTAAGTTTTTCAGGTGAAATATGTTGCCTGTATTTATTTTGTAATTTCAGTCCTCCCTCCAAAAAGTAAAACAAATATGCCTACAGTAATATTTTTGCAACTGAATAAATGCATATGAATGTTCAGTGTACTATTCTTTGTACTCTTCTGTGTTTGAATTTTTAAAAACGAGTTAAAAAAAAAAACAACAACCAACCCAGCGCAGATGAGTCTACCTCCACTCAGAGCACAGGCAAAGAGTGAGGAGAAGGTGAGAGTGTGGTCTTTCCACGGGGCGAGCCTGATGCCACATCAAGAGAAACCGTATCACAGAATGGTTTTTATATGAGAATACTTGTTCATTGACCATTATATGTTTGTATAGACAAAATTGTTTATATTACACTCCATAGGCTATTTTAGTATTTTGAAAAATGGCTTTGACATCATCTGACATTTGCCTGTTGTGATGTCGTTATAAGCAAGACGGGGGTGTCTGTTTTAATGAGGGTGTTTAGGAATGGCACCCGGAGCTGGCATGTTTCCCTCTGTACATTTCAGGCAATGGCAACCCTGGGTTCCCACCGGTGCTTGGCCCAAATGGTTCCATCTGGTGCCGTGGGTTAGAGTGTATGAATAAGGGCAACCTCCAAGTTGGGTGATTGTTTATCACGATTCATCTTTCCCAAAATGAGACAGTTTCAAATAGTAGGTTGAGCTTTGCGGTGCCTGTAGCTTAAATCTCCCACATTGAAGATGTAATGTTGCCTCCTTCCAGCTCTGAGAGTCGATTTGCCAGATATCAGAGCTTGACACCCACAGTTTGGGTGGGAGAGGCTGAGAATCGCATGGAAGGGGCAAGCCTGCCGGACAAAAGTGTGACAGAGGGAGAGGGGGGAACCAGCAGCGAGGAGACCTGGATGTCAGAGACCAGGGGCTGGAAGAGAGCAGAGAAGGAAGGGCGATTCTAATGGAGGATGGAGCCATAGACCATTGTTGAATTTAGGGTCAGAAAAATCTGTTGTGTCGATGAAGAATTAAATAGAGCAAAGACAATTGTTGCTCCAACTCCAGGTTTCACTCATAAAACAACGTGGGGTAGGTCTGCAGTTACCGAGTGGAGGAAACCTTGTGTCTAATTGATCCTTTTGAACATTTACCTGTAATGATGGAATTAAAACATGATCTGTGCAGCACTCCTGCTGGAATGCTTCAAGCGTGTGGTGCACAGGGGGCCAGTCGGATCGTGTGTACTCCCCCACTAAGGTGACACTCAAATCCGTCATAACCACCCTCTGAAGGCTGTCGTGGAGGGACCTCGTTCCATCTGTTTGTCACAATGGCCCATTTGCAGCCGTGTGGATGTAAGCCCTTTTAAACATGATTTCCCCTCCAAAGCCCTCTTTGTGCGTGCTTGTGTGAGATTTCCCATCCCAGATCAAAGTTCACCTAGCCAACAGGCTAAGGCTGTTTCCACACCAGCCCCTCACTTCTGCTGGTGACAAAGCTGGTTCTCATTCGTCTTCCATATTCACCAGCATCTCGAGGGGTGGCCTGGCCCACTCTGCGGTGTGTGCCTTGTATTTTTACCCATGTCTGTCAGAGACCCAGGGTTCAGACTATTGGCGGTCCAGATGACATCTGGCTTCCCAGCTCCCCTGGAATACTGGCTGCAGTGCTTATCAGTGCATTATTCATCAGAACTGATGATGCAAGGTACAACATGCTGTCTGCAGTTCGGTGCATGAGTAGGAAGGCACTGGCAGAAATGCCTGGTGTTCTGTGAGCAGCATGTAATCAATAGTCTGGGTGCTTGTTCACTTCGTGTTGATGACTATTCCCTCTGGTACATTTCTGTATATTTTTGGGTTCACTGTACTACCAGCTGTGCAATTTTTTCTTCCTTCTCCATTCCTCATATCAGCCCTGATAGAGCAGAAGGAACAACCTTTTTCTGTGGTGGGTGTCAAATCAAATCTCGAATGACCAAAAAGAGGGCAGCAGGCATGGGCAGAAAGAGACAGATCTAATAATTTCCAAGTGTACTTGGTAATAAAATCAAATGAGCTGCATTTAAATTCAGACTTTCTGCTACTTGACTCAAATTAAACAATACAAGTCCTCCCCTCTGCTACATCTCAAATGACAAACAAATCATTGGCTTCCCCCCTCCCATTTTCTCCTTTACGTGTGTGTAGGTATATGCTACTGTTTGTAAACCCACTCCTTCCAAGTAGAGGGAACGTAGTTCCCTCTACTAAGGACAAATGTTCAACATTGTCACCAACTTGAAGATTGTGAGAATTTTGTAAGATGTTCTAGAATCAATACTGAAATCCATTCAGTTGAAGAAATTAATTTTCACTTGCAAGTTAAGCAGTTATCCGTCTTGTGCAGTTTTAAAAGTTTGATTATTTATTATTATTAAGAGAAAGATAGCCTTCCTTTTGGAGATGTAGGTAAAATAGAAATCCAAGTGGAAAAAAAATCTAATTTTAAATGTTCAAATCAGTCTCAAATTTTAGTTAACTTCTTAGCAATTATGTTAGAAGATCTTTAAGATTTTAATATCCTCTATAAGTCAGAGTTTTAAAGAGCTCAGTCAGGGTCTCCATGGTCTCAGCAGTAAAGTCCACTGTCTGGTAGGTGATTTAAAGGCTGGGAGGTCATGGCCAGTATGTACCCTGGGGTTGGTCCTATGCCCATGGTTTAATCACTGTGTCCATCATTTTTGTCAGGGCTGATGGATATTGCATCAAAACCATCATCACTATAAGATATTAACTGGTCCCTGAGTGTCTACACATCCTCAGTATTAAAAAATATAATTCTTTACTTTTATACTGAGTAAGTTTGGTTCAACTGATTCTTAGTTGGCAATAGTATTTCTTGGACGCAGTGAAGATGTCCAGTAGGAATTGGGCTTGGGATGCAGCACATAGAGCCACTATGCACACTGATGGCATTCATCTCCCGACAAGAATGAATCTCTGCTTCTCGATCCTGCCTGGAAACACAGCTTCAAATGGACACATGCATAAAGAATACAGTATGATGTGGCCAGTTGTGGACAAGATTGGAATAGAAGAGACAATCATCATGGTGTTTACTGAAGTCACATAATTCAAGTTTGGATAGCGTTGCAGTTTAGTCATGGGGTATCTCAATGCCCGGGTTCAGATCTTGCCATTTCGTAGCCCTAAAGTTGGCTAGCTTCTCTGTTATTCAGTTTTGTCCCATGTTAAATGTGAATAATAACATTACCCGGGTCATAGGGTTATTGTGAGGAATAAATTGAAATATATCATGTAAAGGATTAGCAAGCTCTTGGCACCTGGTAAGTGATCAGTGAAAGGCATTATTATTACTGATGACTAGCAAACTAAGACTTTGTAGTATTATTTCCATTCAATTCTCTTCAGCTGCACTAGCCTCTGTGCATCTAACATGTGCAAAACACTATCTTATGTGTCGAAGAGTAAAAATAAGATGAAAATATGGTTTTGACCTTAAGATGCTTAGAACAGATGGGCTGGCGTTAGACTTGCATACACTTAACAACAATAAGGGCACAGGAATGCCAGGATAGAGGCACAAATCATGTCCACACACAGTGAGGGTGGGAGGAGGACCGAGTCTCTGATTCTTACTTGAGGTGGGTAGGAATGTGGTGAAGGAAAGCCAGGTGATCATTTGAGATAGTACTAGAAATATGAATCAGAATTTAAAACATAATTGGGAGTATGAGAGGATATTCCAAAGGAATAACAGAAGCAGGAATGTGGGAAGTTGTGGGGATTACAGCAAATGGTCTGTTGCACATTAAGCATCTATCTTGTTTCATTGCGAGCCTACATGACATGAAGAAAAAAAATACGAGCTTTAGAGTAAGCTCGACCTGTGATTGAATCTTGGATCTTTATTTCCTGGCAGTGTGATGTGAAACCTCACCATATATGAGTCATATTACTCTCTGTTATATGTGCAATAGTGATAATAATAATCACATGTATCCCATACTATTGTGGGGATTTACAGGAATAAGATATGTAAAGCACCTGCTTTAGGATAGATACCAATAAATATTTCCTTGGAGAAGTAGAGAGTGGGAGGTTTGTTCGCAATTTTTTAGGATAGCACAGCTACCAGCTAGAGCTTCCCTGTGCTTTGAGGTTTAGGGAAAATCAACTCAAACCCCAAAAGCACTTTTGGGATGTCTATGTATCTGTAGGTCACTGCTGGCTCTAAGCCTCCCAGGCTTCCCCTAACTCTCCTTCGTGCCCTTCCTTCTCTTCCAGAAGCTGCAATTGTCCTTCTCAGAACAGCCATGTGACCGTTACTTCAGGCAGAATGGGTAGTACATGCAAAGACCCCGAGGTAAGAGTCTGCTTGACCGAATCAATGAAGATCAAGGAGGTCCTAGGGCCAGAGAAGAAGGGATAAGGAGACCATGACAGGAGATGGGGTCAGACAACTGTCAAAGGACAGATCATGTAAAGCCCATAGACCATGGCAAGGACTTCAGATTTTATCCTGAATGAGATGACATGTCTTTGAAGAGTTTTGGTAAAGGGATGAGATGATATATCTTATGCTTAATAGGAACCGCTCTAACAGTAAAAAGGAACATAGACTGCAGAGATAAAAGGAGCAGGAAGACCACTTAGGTGGCTACTGAAATAATCCAGATGAGAGCTGATGGTGGCCTGGACTAGGCTTGTAACAGGGAGAG
The DNA here is from genome assembly GCA_004024625.1 of Mellivora capensis. Taxonomy (NCBI): domain Eukaryota; kingdom Metazoa; phylum Chordata; class Mammalia; order Carnivora; family Mustelidae; genus Mellivora; species Mellivora capensis. The sequence continues at coordinate 71,727 of PISX010008995.1, forward strand.
TGGTTAGAAATGTTCTAGGAAGAGGGGAGCTGATCCATTCCTGGATTAGATATCAAGGTGGGAGGAAGAGAAGTCAAGGGTGAGTCCAGAACATTTGGCTGGAGCAACCAGAGCGTGGTGTTATTTGCCAAGAGGGGGAAGACTGGAGGAGGAGCATGTTTGGGGAGGGAAAAATCAAGAGTTCTGCTTGGGACATGTTAAGTCCAAGATGTCTTTTCCTATAAATCATCATCAGATGGAAATGTTAAGTTAATAATCTCAATACATGATTTTGGAATTCAGGGAAAATGTTAGAGCTCAGGATTAAATTTAGGAATGCATTATCCTCCAACTGTTAGATGAAAACATTGCACTCATAATTCAGAACTATGGAAATAACATGGATTTTAGTTTTGACGAGAGAAATGAGTTTTGTTCTGAGTCAGTTTGCCTTAAACACCATCACGTACTCTGCAGTGCCTAGGAGCAAGACCATCTCGCAGCTTTGGCCTGTGTGGGGCCATCCAGTGAGGGCACTGGCAAGCCAACAACAATGGATGCTGCACCCAGAAACCCAACAGGGGAAGAGGGAGGCAGACATCCAAACTGTTCCAGAACACACCCAGAGTAAACAAGCAAAACTCATCTTCCTTTATTTTGTGTTTTATATCACTGAGCAATTTGATTAAAACCAATCAGCAGGACAAAAAATGAAGTTGCTTTTCTGTGGGGAGACAAAATCAATGAGAAGTATCAAGGTTGAGTAAACGTCCTATGGATGCTCCAGGGAGAGGATAAGTTTTCTAAAATAAGAAGGGAGTACTTCAGAATAAGCCGTTTCCTAAAACACTGAGTCGCTTTCATTTAGTGCTTTAAACAGGGTCGGGGGCATGGGGCATCTCTAAGGATAAATAGTCCACGACCTGAGAGAGTTTCAGAAGTGTTCACGATACATTTTTGACTTGATAAGTTGCGGAAATGTTTCGCAAAGGAATTTCCTTAAGAAAGTAATTGGGTAAGTCACTTGGAAAGAGTATTTGTGCAGACCTCACTTGGCAGCCCTGACGTCAGGACTGGTTGGCTGTCGTAAATTTCGGCCCATGGAGCCATGCGAGGGGAAACCATGATGGTGCGCCATCCCGCGATCCACCCAAGGGAAAACTTGCTACAAGGAGTGCATGAAGCCAACTGCCTCAGGCTGTTGGTGGCTTAGGGATCTGCCCCCGTGGACAGCTAAGCCAAGCCGCTGTACAAGCGCCTGTGACTGGACAGCAGCAGACCGCTCTGTGGGAGCTCATTATGCACCAGCTCCTCATTGGCAGATAGAACCCTTCCTGCCCAACTCCTTCCTTCCCTAACACTTTCACAGGTGTCAGCCCCATATCGGAGTCGGAAAGCTTCCCCTAACTGCTCTTCTTCCTTTTCTCTTTTCCCTTCCACAGGCACGATCCCCAACTGATATCTTGCATTCTTAGCTCTGTCTGGGCATCTGCTCCTGGAAAGATTCAATGGACACACCACATTCATCTTCACTTGGTTGTACTGGGAAGCTCACAGAGAAAATACAGGAAAACAAGAAATAAACCTACTTTTAGAACTTTGCATTTGTTCACATTTCCCCCATTTATGCCAATATTAGACGAACTCTGAGACATTCCTTGTCTCCAATCCTTGGTTTTCAAGTTTCAGCGCTGGTTAGACCACATGGACTCTTTCTGAGGGAATATTTAGCATTTTCGGAAAGAACACTGGAAAGAACACTGTCGTTGGAAAAACGACATTAAAAAGGTGCACATCATTTAATTTTCCCTCTGACAACTAAGAAGTTGTAAACTGTCATCAGCATTTCCCAATCTTCTTTGGAGTTCTCTGATGTGGAATTGGTTATTATCAAATATAAATGCTTATTCTCTAACTATAACAGACTGAGGGAGAAAAGACTGCTGGCAAATCTGAAAACAACTGAAACAAAGTTGGGATGGCATGACCTCAAATACGCATCCCAGGGTTTTTGAGGCATCCTTACTATCCTTAGCCCCTTAATGCCTTTAATGATTTCTGTATGGGAAAGCCTGTAAGATCAATTATCTTTCTGCCTTATTTTACTGTTGAACAGAACCGTGCTGTGGGGTTTTGGATCACGAGCCCATAACTTCAGTGGACACAGGCCAAGTAAAAAGAACGCTGTACTGTGGAGGCAAGGCCTGGTTTCTTACTCTGGTTCAGCCTAACTCCACGTGCGACGTGGGGCAAATCGCCTTTTCGAGGCTTATAGAGGCTCCCTTTCCACATGCATGGACAAGGGGCTGAAACCACAACTCACTTATGACCACTTTCAGCTCTTACTGCCTAGAACTTTATTAATTAAAAGGAATAAAATGCACCTAAAAATCACCTTTTTGCACTATTTCTTCTTCTTTCTTTCTTTCTTCTTCTTATTTTTAAAAGATTTTATTTATTTATTTGACAGACAGAGATCACAAGTAGGCAGAGAAGCAGACAGAGAGAGAGGAGGAAGCAGGCTCCCTGCTGAGCAGAGAGCCCCGATGCTGGGCTGGTTCCCAGGACTCTGAGATCACAACCTAAGCCGAAGGTAGAGGCTTTAACCCACTGAACCACCCAAGGCGCCCCTCTTCTTCTTTAAAAAACAAAAGACTAAAACATGTTTTGTTTTGTTTTGTTTTGTTTTAAAGTACATTTGTTTGCCATAAGCAAACCCCTTCCCCTGCTTTGTGGGATGATCTCAACAAATTTAGAGGGATCGAGAAGACCAATTTCCAAATCATCTGGAGTAATTAATTCCAGTGGTTGGAGTTAATTATGATGAGGCAATTCATAAAGTATACAGTAGAAAAAAAGCCGCAATTGATGAGACTTCATCAGCAGTGGATTTTTTTCAAAGGCATTCTTCTGGCAATGCATTTCAAAGTTAAACATATGCGTGCTTCAATGGTGGGAAAATAGTTTATGAGGTTATCATTAGGTATGGGCATGAATTATGTGCAAATGGCCCGATGTATATTTTTGCAGATAAGAAACAGGCCTAATTGGTGTATAACATGAGAGAATTAGTGACTATGGCAGAGACCTCAACTTCATCATAGTTTTTATGTATAAAATATAGTATATTTACAAAAAAATCCATTAGTAAAATGGCATATTATGAAATAATATTAATATCAATATGAAAAATTAACAGGAACATATTGAGTATAAAAATGATAATTTGGGAAGCACTCTCAAATCTGTATTGTAAAAATAAAGAATTTGCAATAATGCAATAACAGACTATATTTCTGTTTTATGATTCTGATAATAAAGCACTTAGGTTCCACTTTCATGGTTTATGCTGTTATCAGAACCCCCTGATATAATTAGATGGCCTTATTTTAGATAATTACTTATATTTTCTTATTGCATAGCAAAAATCCCACTGGTAAAAATAAAAGCCCTCTAGATCTTAAATCTAAGGGCTGTGTTGCTAAAATAACCCAGGAGACCCCTGCAATCAAAATGAGCCAGGATTTTTTAAGTTGATTGATAATGATAATATCACTCTCTTGCATTTTTACATTTTTTTTTATAGTTTATGAATTGATTTTACTTTTGTGACCCCTCTCATTTCGTTTTCTTAACACCCTGTGAGGTAGGTGCTATTATTCCCATTTTGTAGATGGAGAAGTTCATGTTAAGGAGTTAGGGGCAGATTAAATGTCAGAGTAGAGATTCAGTCATCGTCCTACTCTAAAATGCCGTTCTACTCAAAACCTTGGAAATTACAAGGAAAAACCATCCAACTAAGAAGCATCATGTATATGCTGCGCTTTGCAATATTGTGTTGAAAAGCTGATTATTAAATTATTGTTAAATCCTTTCCTGACCCTTGAAGGTGGATGCCTGAGCTTATTTTTATTTTTATTGGTGAAGTATAATTGACATTTAATGTTATACTAGTTCCAGGTGTACAACCTAGTGAGTCGACAATTGCATACGTTCTGCGACACTCACCGTGGTTGAGTGTCGTCCCCATCAGTCACCCTGCAACGTGGATACAGTTACAGTTACGACTGACACTATTTCCTATGTGGTACTTGCCGTCCCTGTGGCTTATTAATGGAAGTTTATAGATCTTAATCTCCTTTCTGTCTTTTGCCCATTGTCCCCCCACAACCCTCTCTGGAAACCAGGAGTTTGTTCTTAGTATTTATGAGTCTGTTTCTGTTTTGTTTGCTTGTTCATGGGGTTTCAACCAGGTTTTGTTGTTAACTGGCTTTGAATCCTTAGCCAAATAGCTTGCCCTCTCTGAAAGGATGAGGCTGAAGTCTTTTTCTAGATCTAATGCACTTGACTCCAATTTTGTTAAACTAAAATTAATGTATTGCTGATTGATTGACCATGTCATTGTCATTTATGTCACCATATTGTAATGGTTATAGGATGTAATCAATGGCTCAGAAAGTTCGCTTTTTAAGAACAAGCTAAAATAAGCTTGCATAAGATATTTCCTTTGAAAACTATTCCATCTGAAAAGGGTTTTCCCTATTTTACATGAATAAGGCAAAACAGTGTATTTTGTTGTGGTAAGAAAAAAAAAATCCTTGAACTGAGAGTAGCCTAACAATGTCTTAATGACTTTCTTATTCTTTATTTAGGAACCACAGAAATGTGTTATTGTGATGAGGAAAACAATCTCACCAGTCTTTTGACATTGATATAAGCAAGTTAGCTTACATATAATATGCTAAATTTACAGAATTGCCTAAAAATGGTACAAATGTGCGTACTTTGCCTCTGAGAATGTGAGTGGAGCTAAAAAATCAAAATAATTGTTAAAATGCTGGCCACCCCTCATGAAAAGTATGAACTTGAAATAAATTTCAAACTCTGTTATAAATATAAACATTTGAATTTTGCTTTTGATTTTTGTGGCATTTAAATTAAGTTGTCAAGTTAAAACATTGCTACTGCAATGATGTATTTCAGTTTAAGTTCTATACGTCTTTTCTTTTATATTTTTACAAGCCCTCCCCAACTTTGCCCTAAAAAAAATCCATGTCTTAAGGATAGCTATTGTTTATTATGGATTGGGAGTTTATGTGTATTATTTACTTTTGTCTTCTAAAAAACCTGCAACTGAGGTATTGTTATCTCATTTTTTTGCACATAAGGAAAATAAGCTCAATAGTAAATCCAAGCATACCTGCTTCTCAAGACAAGTGGGTTTCATTATCTATAAAGCCTTTGGTACATTTTGTAGCTGATTGCTGTAACTTAGCCTAGTTCTAGATGTAGAAACATCTATGTGCTAGGAAACGTGAGTACTAGGATGGTAGAAATTTCTATGTAGTGGTTTTTCTGGAGAGTAGGAAAATTCTGGGAGTGTTCATGAGTGGTCCTCAGAAACAACAATTTTCCCCCTAAGAAGACAATTTCTTTTATGGTTGGTAACAGGCACCCATTTTCTAAACTGATGTGCCTTTGTGTTTGTTCATGTATTCTGTTTTTCCATCCATTGGCAGACACTTCTGAGCTTCCCTTCATCCCACAGCACGTGATCAATTTTTCATGGGAAGAGGCATGACCTAGGACACTTGCCTATTTTATATATAGAACTATAAAGATAACGATACCCTCCAGCAAATGAGGGAAGCTGTGAGCTGTGAATGCCTGTGTCTCCAACTAATTCACAGAATTCCCTCCAAGGGAGGGACTTATTTTGCATTTGAACTCCACAACACCTTTCAAGATTGTTAAACTTAACACCAGCCTGAAAATCCCAGTGATGCTGGAGATCAATTAACTGCTTCTAGTGCTCTACTAGCTCCCCTTTAAGATGTCTGCATTTTAGAGTAAGTAATTTGGCCATTACCACATTTGCACCAAATAAAACACATTATTATTTGGTATGTTAGGAAGTTCATTTGTAATACTCACATCCACTAGAAGCTTGCTCCTTTACTTTCTAACCTGATCAAATAGTCAGATACCATGTTTTTCCTCTTTATTGGTTTCAAATCTCAGCTTGTCTTCCTTTCTACCCTTGCTTTATTTGATTTCATTCTTTCCATTACACAATCGCTCTCCTCATTCCCACATTGGGATTTATTTTTTTTTAAAGATTTATTTATTTATTTATTTGACAGAAAGATCATAGTAGGTGGAGAGATAGGCAGAGAGAGAGAGAGGAGGAAGCAGGCTCCCCGCTGAGCAGAGAGCACCCTACGCGGGGCTTGATCCCAGGACCCTGGGACCATGACCTGAGCCGAAGGCAGAGGCTTTAACCCACTGAGCCACCCAGGCGCCCCGCCACATTGGGATTTAAATGCTCTGATACTCCCCTCTTTCATATTTCAAGCCAACTTTCTCATATTGCATCAAAATTCATTACTTGACTACTTGATTACCTGATTATTTGCCATTAACTTTAATATTTTGAAATAATAATCTCTTATGACAACAACTGGTGTTCATTGTAGAAGATTTATACAATTAGATAAGGGAAAAGGAGAAAATAAGAAACAATGCAATATCATCAACCAGAAATAACCACTGTTGTGGTATGTAGTTTTT
>PISX010008996.1:0-38863 GCA_004024625.1 Mellivora capensis
AGTGGTGGCCTAAACCTCACACCAAGCCCCTTCCCACCCTCCACCCTGTGCTCTGCTGGTGCTGCTTTTCTTGGGCAAGTGTGTCTGAGAACCAGAGCATCAGGCCCCTCCCCCAGAAGACCAGCCAAGCCCCATGCATGCACCACTTCTACTGATCATGAAGTTCCGCAAAACTACAGCTCTAGTGGAAATAGCATCAGGTCTCTTAACAAGTGGACCTGAGCACACCTAGTTAAAACTCACCACACTCTGGCCAAAGTCCAAGCACCTCCCCATTGCAGGCAAAGAGAAACAGTGGACTGATTGAGGGGAAAAGCAGCCAAAACATAGCAGCAGAGTGCGCACAGCATATACCAGAGACACTTTCTGAAATACCAGGCCCTGGACAGTATATGACTTCTTTAAAAAGCCATTACTCTCAGGAGCAGGGAACATAACAGACTTTCCTAGCACATAGAATAAGACAGAGACCTGGAAAAAAAATGCCGAGATGGAGGAATTCATCCCAAAAGAAAGAACAAGGAAAGGTCATGGCCAAGGATCTAATTGAAACAGATGTAAGTAATGGGCTTGATCCAGAATTTAATGCAACAATGATAAGGATACTAGCTGGGCTTGATGGAAGCATAGAAGACACCAGGGAGCCCCTTACCACAACTAAAAACTAGTCAGGCTGAAATAAAAAATGCTGTAACTGAGATGTGAAATTGACTGGGTGTAATCACAGTGAGGATAGAAGAAGCAGAGGAATGAATAAGTGATATAAAAGATAAAATTATGGAAAATAATGAAGCTGAAAAGAAGAGGGAAAGAAAAATATTAGATCATAAATGTAGATTTAGGGAACTCAGTGACTTCATATAACGCTTAATAACATTGGTATCATGGGAGCCACAGAAGAAGAGAGGGAAAAAAGGGCAGAAGGTTTTTGGGAGGAAATTAAAGCTGAAAAGTTCCCTAATTTGGGGAAGGAAACAGACATCCAAAACCAGGAGGCACAGAGAACTCCTTCAAAATCAGCAAAAGTAGGCCAACCAAGATATAGCAAAGTTAAATTTACAAAATATAGAGATTAAAAAAATCCTAAAAGCAGCAATAGAAAAGAAGTCCCTAACTTACAAGGGAAGACAAGGTTAGTAGCAGATCTCTCCACGGAAACCTGGCAAGTCAGAAGAGAGTGGCATGCTATATTCAACATGCTGAATGGAAAAAATATGCAGCCAAGAACACCCTCTCTATCCAGCAACTCTGTCATTCAGAATAGGAGAGATAAAGAGTTTCCCAAACAAACAAAAACTAAAGGAGTTCATGGCCACTAAAGCCATGCAAGCAGTATTGAAAGGGATGCTCTGAGTGGAAAAGAAAGACCAAAACTGACAAAGACTAGAAAGAAACAGAGAAAATTTCAAAACAATGACTTAACAAGTAATACAAGGACAATAAATTCACATCTATCAAATATCACTCCGAAAGAAAAATGGACTAAATGATCCAATCAAAAGACGTAAGGTGTCAGAATGGGTAAAAAGGAACACCCATCTAGATGTTGCCTATAAGAGACTCATTTTGGACCTAAAGACAAATACTGTTTGAAAGTGAGGGGATGGAGAACCACTTATCATGTTAATGGATATCAAAATAAAAAGCCAAAGTAGCCAGACTTATATGAGACAAACTAGATTTTTAATCAAAAGACTGTAACAAGAGATGAAGAATGGCACTATATCATAATATAGGGGTCTATACAATAAGAAGATCTAGCCATTGTAAATATTTATGCCCCCAGTTTGAGAGCACACAAATATATAAAACATAAAGGATCTCATTGATAATAATACAATAATAATAGGGGACTTTAACACCCCACTTACATCAATAGATCATCTAAGCAGAAAATCAAAAAGCAAACAATGGCTTTGAGTGACACACTGGACCAGATGGACTTAGAAGATATATTCAGAACATTTCAACCTAAAGCAGCAGAATACACATTCTTTTCCAAGTACACATGGGACATTCTCCAGAATAGATTATATACTGGGTCACAAGTAGGGCCTCAACAAGTACAAAAAAATTGAGATCATACTATCATATTTTCTGACCATAACACTATGAAACTTGAAGTCAACCATAAGAAAAAATTGGAAATACCACATATATACAGAAGTTTGTCAAACTCTCTCTTCGCAGATGACATGATACTTTATATGGAAAACCCAAAAGACTCCACCCCCAAACTACTAGAAGTCATACAGCAATTCAGTAATGTGGTAGGATACAAAATCAATGTACAGACATCAGTTGCTTTCTTATACACTAACAATGAAAGTACAGAAAGGGAAATTAGAGAATCGATTCCATTTACTATAGCACCAAGAACTATAGGATACCTGGGCATAAATCTAACCAAAGAGGTAAAGGATCTGTACTTGAGGACTACAGAAAATTCATGAAAGAAACTGAAGAAGACACAAAAAGATGGAAGAGGATCCATGTTCATGGATTGGAAGAATAAACATTGCTAAAATGTCTATACTGCCTAGAGCCATCTATACTTTCAATGCCTTTCAGATCAAAATTCCACCATCATTTTTCAAAGAGCTGGAACAAACAATCCTAAAATTTGTATGGAACCAGAAGAGACCCTGAATCGCTAAGGAAACGTTGAAAAAGAAAAACAAAACTGGGGGCATCACGTTGCCAGATTTCAAGCTTTACTACAAAGCTGTGATCACCAAGACAGCATGGTACTGGCAAAAAACAGACACATAGACCAGTGGAACAGAGTAGAGAGCCCAGATATGGACCCTCAACTCTATGGTCAAATAATCTTCGACAAAGCAGGAAAAAATATACAGTGGAAAAAAGACAGTCTCTTCAATATATGGTGCTGGAAAAATTGGACATCTATATGTAGAAGAATGAAACTCGACCATTCTCTTAAACCATACTTCAAAAGCTTCTGCACAGCAAAGGAAACAGTCAACAAAACAAAGAGACAACCCACGGAATGGGAGAAGATATTTGCAAATGACACTAGAGACAAAGGGCTGATATCCAAGATCTATAAAGAACTTCTCAAACTCAACACACACAAAACAGATAATCATGTCAAAAAATGGGCAGAAGACATGAACAGACACTTCTCCAATGAAGACATACAAATGTCTAACAGATATATGGAAAAAATGTTCATCATCACTAGCCATCAGGGAGATTCAAATCAAAACCACACTGAGATACCACCTTACACCAGTTAGAATGGCCAAAATTAACAAGGCAGTGAACAACATGTGTTGTAGAGGATGTGGAGAAAGGGGACCCTCTTACACTGTTGGTGGGAATGCAAGTTGGTGTAGCCACTTTGGAAAACTGTGTGGAGATTCCTTAAGAAATTAAAAATAGAGCTTCCCTATGACCCTGCAATTGCACTACTGGGTATTTACCCCAAAGATACAGATGTGGTGAAAAGAAGGGCCATCTGCACCCCAATGTTCACAGCAGCAATGACCACAGTCATCAAACTGTGGAAAGAACCAAGACGCCCTTCAGTGGATGAATGGATGAAGAAGATATGGTCCATATATACAATGATGTATTATGCCTCCATCAGAAAGGATGAATACCCAACTTTTGTAGCAACATGAACAGGATTGGAAGAGATTATGCTAAGTGAAATAAGTCAAGCAGAGAGAGTCAATTATATGGTTTCACTTACTTGTGGAGCATAAGGGATAACATGGAGGACAGGGGGAGATTGAGAGGAGAAGGGAGTTGAGGGAAATCGGAGGGCAAGATGAACCATGCCAGACTGTGGACTCTGAGAGACAGACTGAGGGTTTTGGAGGGGAAGGGGGTGGGGGGTTAGGTGAGCCTGGTGGGGAGTATTGTGGAGGGCATGTATTGCATGGAGCACTGGATGTGGTGCATAAACAATGAATTCTGGAACACTGAAAGGAAATTTTAAAAAAAAATTAAAAAAAAAGAACATCCTACTAAACAATGAAGGGGTCAACCAGGAAATTAAAGAAAGAAAAAAATACATGGAAATAAACGAGAATGAAAATGTGATGGTCTAAAACCTTTGGGATGCACCAAAAGTGGTCATAAAGGGATGTACATAGCAATACAGGTGTACCTCAAAAATAAGAAAAATCTCAAATATACAACCTAACCTTACACGTATGGGATCTAGAAAAAGAACAACAAATGTAGCCTAAAGCCAGCAGGAGGCGGGAAATAATAAAAATTAGAGCAGAAATAAATTATGTAGAAACAATAACAACAAAGAAATAGATCAATGAAACCAGGAATTGATTATTAGAAAGAATTAATACAATTGGTAAACCCCTAGTCAGACTTATCAAAAGGAAAAGAGAAAGGACCCAAATAAATAAAATATGAATGAGAGAGGAGAGATCACTGCCAACACCACAGAAATATGAATAATTATAGAAGAATTTTATGAAAAATTATATGCCAACAAATTGGTCAATCTGGAAGAGTGGATCAATTCCTAGAAACATATAAACAACCAAAACTGAAACAGGAAGTAATAGAAAACTTGAACAGACCAGTAATAAGCATTTGGGCTCTCTCCATCATTTGCCTGTTGCTGATAATGCTGTTGTAAACATCAGATGCATGTATCCCTTTGAATCAGTATTTTTTTTTTTTTTTGGTAACCTTTGGGTAAATACCTCATTGTGCAATTACTGAGTCATTGGGTAGTTCTATTTTTAGCTCTTTGGGGAACCTCCATACTGTTCTCCAGAGTAGCTGTACCATTTTGCATTCCCATCAACAGAGTGAGAGGTTTCCCCTTTCTCTGCCTCCTGGCCAACACCTGTTGTTAGCCGTGTTGTTGATTTTAGCCATTCTGACAGGTGTGAGGTGGTATCTCATCATGGTTTGGGTTTGTATTTTCCTGGTGATGAGTGATGTTGAGCATCTTTTCATGTGTCTGTTAGCCATCAGGATGTCTTGGGAAAAATGTCTGTTCATGTCTTCTTGGGGCAGGTGCTTTTTAAAACTTCCTCTTGGATGAAAAAACTGAGGGATGGAGAATTTAAGTAGTTTTCTCAAAGCTTCTCCACTATGACATGGCTGAGCTGGGATTAAGCCAAAGCCATCTTAAATAATCATGGCTATACCACACTGAATATTGCAACCACCTCCACTGTAGTTTCCTGTGAGAAAAGACTTTGCCTATCAAGAACATTAATATCTTTTCATAGCCGACTTGTTTTCTCAGTCACTATGGAATGTATGGAACAATGTCCTTATTTTCCTATAAAAGACTTCACAACTATCAGCTCTGGTTGTCACAGAACCTCACTCAAACTTTGCAGCAAGGCATTGAGACTCTCCTCAATGTGACGACACACCACATAGGCATATATTGTCCTCTCTTATTGCACACCCCCTGGCTTACCTGGGGCAGTCACCTCCTTGTCACTAGATGTGTTATGCTCATGTCCAAATACAAGTCTATGGTTGCATCTCTGTCCATGAAAATGTACACCTACTCAGCCTTTCTGTTTCCACTTGCGTCATGTTTTCATGTACATCTCCATCTGATGGGATACCCCAAACCCCTCTGCCTTAGTATACATGTCTCCGCTGAATTTCTTATTTTTTCAAACTCTTTAATCTTGTAGGATGTGCTTCTGCATTTGTGCCAAGTCTTGTAGTGCCTTACTTTGAGTTTTATAAAATGAGACTAGGAAATATAACTCTTTATATATCACTTGCTTCTAGCAATAGAGTGTTAAGCATGTAATTAGAAGGCAAAACTAGAACTTGGGGTCCTTATACAACATGCAAAATAAATGAGTGTGTGACAGTTTCAGTCCCTAACATAATGCCTTGAATATAATAGGCCTTCAATAAATATTTGGTGGATGACATTTTTGTTATTGTTGTTCTATTAGTTTGAGCAAATCCGTTAAGAGCTGCACTCAGTGTAATGTACAGAGAAGCTGATCTTTTGGTTCATTTCAAATAAGTAGAGAGCCATTCACCACCTATTAATGACAAAGGAGATTTGATGACAAGAGGATTTCCAGACCATCCAAAAGTGTTATTCTAATATTTGTTCACAGCTAGCAAGATGGGGCCATAAGAACCTTTCATAAGCGGATGCTTTCTCTTCCTATATAAATGCTCTTCCTAGCTTTGGCCAAAACAAAAACATAATGGCAAAATGAAACAAAAATATAATGTGAAGAGCATCTCACTGTTTATTGTTTTGCTCAAACTTAGTTGATAGGACTAAATTTGATCAGTTTTTTTGTGGGGGGATCAGTATTGATATATACCTGGGTCTTGAATTTTCTTGTTATTTATTGTCTCATCCATTCAGTTAACGTATAATCTACAAATCAACTCCTAAATTAATGGATCTGTGGTAGCTCATTCAAGACATAGAATTAAACATTAGATAAGCATACGCACAAACCCTTGTGCTCAGCATACATCATTTCTTGTTCTGTAGCAGCCTTAGGGAATTTAGGATACTTTTTACACTTAACATTTTAAAAGAATTTTTTTTTTCAATCTCAGTCCCAGGATTGCAAAATGAGACAGAAGTCACAAAGTATACCAGAGGGTTAACATTAATAGCTGTAGGAACTTGAGGAGGACAAGTATAACCCATTACAACTGTTAATACTCATGCGTCAGGATAAAACTATGCCCCAAGAAGTAATGTGCAGAGTAGCTACGATTGCTGGAAGCTGATGGAGCCAAGAACCTGAGTTATTTTTCAACAAATCATTGTGCCACTTTCTGCCTCTTTCTTGACATTGACTATGCTTTTAGCAGGGCAAAAGTGATTTGAAATTTTTGTTAGAGTTCAAAATTCAAATCATGTTCACTTTCCTGAAATTCCATTGGATGATGGAGTCACAGAAGAGAAAACCATGCAAATAAAAGAAAGGGAGTAAGAGGGAATGGAAAAGGTTTAAAGATGCCATCATCCTGAAAAGATTAGAAAACTAGCCACTGCAAGCAGAGGGCAGGGAAAGAGCACTTGGGCGTGTCTCCGAAGTCTTCCAGAAGTGATGAGAGCATTCCTCACCCTTCTCATTACTTGTTAGGATTTTATTATTAGGCAAATTATTTACTTTCAGTCTATTTCTTTTAGATTTTTCCATGTAGTGAGGACTTTTCTTTGTCTCTTTATCTTTGTTATTTCTCAAAGTATCCCGATTTGGGGAGGATATTAAATGTTTAGGTAAAATTTATATGTAAATATGCCATTTATATACAAAAATAATGAGGCTCAGCTTAAGAGGTTATGCCATTAGGATGTTATAATTGCCAGTAAAATCAGCATGAGTTTTTCTTTTTCAGCTCCCTGCAAATATTCACTCAGAATCTTTTCGAGTATCAGTTTTGTGAAAAGCACAGTTTTGAATTCTTTGGGGGAAGCAGATGAGTGAGTGAGTCTGTATCTTCCTCTGTAGTCAATGAGTGAGTCTATATCTTCCTCTCTAGTAAATCCACAATTAGAGCTGACCCCCTGAGTCATACCTTGGAGGGGTAGTGTATCTTCCAGAACTGGGGAGCGTTGAGACAAAGAATCAGAGACTTTGTTCAACCAACCAACCAGTTACATTTTTCTGAAACCATATCATTAATCATGCACCATCTTGCAGACTCCAGATAGAGGCAACATCACTTGTCTGTATAATCAATTCCCATATGATCTAGGATTCTCCATGTATTTATGACTAAGACCTGTTTTCTTCCTGCTCACATTCAGAAGGATAGGTGTTTTTCACATTCTTATTCTATCTGAAGTAGAATCCTTTCACAGAGCTGTATGCCTTTGAGATGATTTGGCTTTCCTATCAATTTCTAGTTTTAAAATCTGACTTTTATTGGTATCTAAGATGCCTTGGAAAGAATACATAGAAGTCATTTGAAGTGAACTGGGTGGACAGTTCTTACTTTATCCATTATGACCACCCTTCATAATGGTCATGTCGAAGCGAATGGTAGAGTGGGTGTCCTGCTACTCTTGGCCAGTCCTCAAGGGCTTCTTAACTGGGCATCCATAGAAACACCAAGTTCTTTCTTTCTTTTTTTTTTTTTTTTGAAGATTTTATTTATTTATTTGACACAGAGAGATCATAAGTAAGCAGAGAGGCAGGCAGAGAGAGAGAGAAGGGGAAGCAGGCTCCCTGCTTAGCAGAGAGCCCGATGCGGGGCTTGATCCCAGGACCCCCAGACCATGACCTGAGCCGAAGCCAGAGGCTTAACCCACTGAGCCACTCAGATGCCCCAACACACCAAGTTCTTCAAAAGAAACTGGATTTCAGTATAACTGGTTTTATTCTGTGATCTTTAACTATTTTATTTCATGCATTCAGAACCTTATTCTGAGGAGTCCATAGACTTCAGACATCCAGATTGAACAAAGATGTTTAAGAATGCAGTCATAACCATTGTAGATGGTGAAACTCATCATTGGGGTGTGGGAAGAATATTTGTCATCTGCATAATATTTGGCACTTTTGTCATTAAAAAGTGGATGCCTAGATGGCTCAGTCAATAAAGCATATGACTCTTGATCTTGGGGTTGTGAGTTAGAGCCCCACATTGAATGTAGAGATTACTTTAAAAAAAAATCTTTGGGGCACCTGGGTGGCTCAGTCATTAAGTGTCTGCCTTCAGCTCAGGTCATGATCCAGGGTCCTGGGATCGAACCCCGCATCTGGCTCCTTGCTCAGTGGGAAGCTTGCTTCTCCCTTTCCCACTCACCCTGCTTGTATTCCCTCTCTCGCTCTCTTTCTGTCAAATAAATAAAATATTTAAAAATAAATAAATAAGTAAGATCTTTGGGAGGAAAAAAACAAAAAGGAACTAAAGCAATGGCAGCCACCATTTGTTTGTTGGCCAGCAATATTTTCTAGGCAATGTGCTAGGTTTTTTATATACTTTTAAGTTGTCATCATAACATCTTATGGGTATATTATTATCATTCTGGCTTTATAGATAAAGTAACTATGAGGGGCTCCTGGGTGGCTCAGTGGGTCAAGCCTCTGCCTTCGGCTCAGGTCATAATCCCAGGGTCCTGGGATCAAGCCCCGCATCAGGCTCTCTGCTCCGCAGGGAGCCTGCTTCCCCCTCTCTCTCTGCCTGCCTCTCTGCTACTTGTGATCTCTGTCAAATAAATAAATAAAAACTTTAAAAAAAAAAAAGGTAACTGTGAAGCCCAGGATAATTAACTCATTCAGAAATATTCATGGAGCATATATCAAGAGAGGCACTGTGCTAGGCACCAGAAATGAAATAATTCACCCAAGCTCATGTACCTAGTAAGTGGCAAACCTGGTTTCTGCAAAACTTCTCCCCTCACACCTTGCATTTTCATAACTCATTCTACATTTGAAACATTAAAAATCCTATTGAAAAACATGGAACTCGAAGAAGGTAGCCAACAGTCATTTTTCTCTTTATACAAATGTGAGACATAATTAGGTCTTCCTGGAGTGTGGTACTTCTGCTCATGCTTTTCCCCACTCCAGCATTACCTGAGCAAACGGGAACCCAGTCAGTGACTTCCTGGATTGAGCCTATTCTCTTCTTTTTTTTTTTTTTTTTTCAAAAGATTTTATTTATTTATTTGACAGACAAAGTTCACAAGTAGGCAGAGAGAGAGGAGGAAGCAGGCTCCCTGCTGAGCAGAGAGCCTGATGTGGGGCTCAATCCCAGGACCCTGAGATCATGACCTGAGCCGAAGGCAGAGGCTTTAACCCACTGAGCCACCCAGGTGCCCCGAGCCCATTCTCTTCTTAGACCATCACTAATCTTGTCATCATGAGAAAGAATAAGAATATATGTAATTTCATTGATGGCACCTGCATGTCCTTGTATCCCAGAATACACATCTATTCTTCTGTCTTGCTAAATATTCCAAACTTTGCTTCTGATTTGGTATATGTGCTATTGGTGTGTGTGTGTGTGTGTGTGTGTGTGTGTGTTGGGGGGGTAGTTTTGGTTTTTTTAGCGATCTTAAGATTTTCTTATTTGTGGTCTGAAATACTTAGAACAAGAGATTTTACAGCCTTGAAGACAAAGTATATTTCCACTGCTAAATGTGAGATAGTTTCGTGCTGATAACCACAATTTCTATGAATCAAAAGAACCACCTTCATGCCCATCTCCAGTTCTGGCTTGATTCCTCTTTCTGGATTGGAAGCTGATTTGAGAAGCTGACCATAGCACTAGAGATATTGAAAGTGTGATGAGGAATTTTAGTCCATTGTTCCCTGGAGAATTTCCTAACTGCTTCATAGATGGTAGGAAGAGAAAGCCCAAATATATATACATACATACATATACATGTATATGTGTACATATACATGTATATGCATATGTATACATGTATATGTATACATGTATATATGTATATATACATGTATGTATGTATATGTATATATATAGAGAGAGAGAGAGAGAGAAAGTTCTTTCCTTTGGTTTTATGACAATGTAATGTGGGTTAGAAATCTGACTAGTCCAAAATTATGGATATTCTCTTTAATTTTCATTTATAAAAATAAAGACAACTTCTGTCTGAGAAGAAAAAATAACTCTGTTCAACATTCTTTTATTTCCAAGAATTCAAAATAGACAATGTAATTTTAAGTTTTATTTTCCTCAAATTTTATCCCCTGCTGTCACCTTGCTTGCCTGCTCTGTGAGAAGAACTGTCCCAGTGACTCTGCTCACTCCCCTCAGGAGAAGACATGGCCCGCTCCAAGGCTGACCCCTGTCAGGGCAGCGCAGCAACATTCAGCTCCCCGGAAAGAGGAAGCTGGTACAAGGTCTGCTGGGAGGCATGAGGTGACATCATTGCTAAGGCGAGACCACATTTTCCACTTAGGTGCACCTTCAGAAAGCCAGTGGGGAGTACTCAAACTCAGACCTCCAGCTGCAGGAGGCTCCTCAGAGCTGGGACCCTGTCTCCCCTCAAGACCCCCTCTGGATTCAAGAGAATGTTGATGATTTTCTGAAATTAATCTCCAAATCTGAGAAATTGGAAGTGTGAGTCACTCCAAGTGGGAATGATCAAGAGATGATATATTTTATGCCATTTGTGAATTCTTATTATTGAAAGTATTTTGACAAAAAGCCACATACATGGCCAGAGTTGATCCTTTTCAGAATCAGTGGATAATGGATGTTTATTTTTCCTTTATGAACTTCTATTTAAGAGAGGATGGCACATGCCAGCCCCATGCTGTATTATTATTATTATTATTATTATTATTTACTTTAGAAATAGTCTCTGAATGAAAAAGGCTCTTTTTTTTTTAAGTTAAAGTAACAAAGTCATTGTTTCCAGTATGGGAAAA
This sequence comes from Mellivora capensis, assembly GCA_004024625.1. Classification (NCBI taxonomy): domain Eukaryota; kingdom Metazoa; phylum Chordata; class Mammalia; order Carnivora; family Mustelidae; genus Mellivora; species Mellivora capensis. Next base: position 11,367 of record PISX010008996.1, read on the forward strand.
AAATGGTTATTATTTTGATGGCGTTGGCATTTTTCATGACATTTTTGCCTCTTTTCTCTCTGCATTCCTCTTCTAAGTGGTATAACTGTGGTAAACTCCTCTCCAATGACTTCAGTTTTTACCTTTTTCCTAATCATACCCAATCTATAACTTGAGGTTGCCCCAGACCTCTTGGCTTTAGAACATTATTTCAGCAATCCACTAGACTTTTCTCCATCCTTGCTTCTCAGGAAGTTAGAGAAAACATATTTAAGCTGGTGCTCACTGCCTGCCTCATGAGCCTTCTCTTCCTTATGTATGCCCATCACCGTGGCCAATCACACTAGCCAGACACTTAGATCCTTGACTCCTCCCTATCTTTTCATTCCTCATTTGTTAAATTCAGTTAATTATCCTTCCTTGATATCTCAGCATATCTCTATTCATTCTCCTTGCCTTCACCCTAACTAAGACTCCTATTTTTAAAATGCTTCAGTGGTCTCTCTTTGCCTCAAGGCTGAAGCCAGAACTCCTTAGCACACCCTGGCTCCTGCTTCCTTCGACAGCCACATTTCTGACCACTCCTTCCTCCAAATTCTCTATCCTTGCATGTCTGGTGTAGGGACAGTTTCAGCGTCATGCCATACCTCTGGTCTCTGTGTCTCATTGCCTCCCTTCCCCAAAGTATTCCACTGAGATACGAATTAGAAAACTGAACAAGTCTTACAGCTCTGGTTAGTCCTCTAATGTGGTCTTAGATACTGCTTTCCAATCACTTTTTAATGAGACAGTCTTCTTTCTTAGCTTTGATGTCAGAGACCAAGACATATTACATTTTTTTGGTCCCTGACATCAATATATGCTTGACCCATAGTAGGCATTCCAAAAAGTATAATAATTCATGCTTTTAAGTAATTTTTCTATAATTAATTCATGCTTTTAAGGACTCCAATGAATATCGTATTTAGGAATGTTACTAAATACTTTTTTTTTTCTTTGTAGGAAAAAAAATGTATAGGACATTTAAATTTCAGTCTTTGCTCCTTAAAAAATTGGGTCTATACATAGATTATACTGAACTTTTAGGATGTAAGTAACCCTATATTCAAAAGGATAATTTTCTAGTTAAAGGGAAAGATACAGTAATACTTTGTTCTAAGATCATATTTTTTTATGTTGTAGAGTTTTTTTATGTTAGATTGGAGAGTCCAACAGTGTTGGACTTTTAGTTAGTTTGGGGAGTCCAACAGTGGCTTCCCAAATATTCTACTTGCCCGTCCAGTGCATTCTCTCTCTTTCTCTCCTTGGTCCCTCTCTCTCTCTCTCTCTCTCTCTCTCTTACAATTCCTCTTGCTCTTGCCTTCTTCCTATTTCCACAGCAACCATCTCAGTCCTCCATTATGCTCTTCCAACACCTTATCCTGTCACTTCACCTCTCTTCACCTTCACCTGGCAACACCTCTCTTCACTGTAGATCTTCTTCCAGGAAGTCCTTCAAATTGCAGAAGATAATTCATTTACACTCATTTTATCTCATTCATTTATTTACCTATTCCCCCCTGCTTATTTGACAAATACTTAAGGGATTTTTCTCAGCCAGATATGACATGAAGTACTGCGGGTATAATTTATCAAGACATAGTCCCTGTGCTCATTCTGTTCCCAGTCTCATGAGAGAGATGAATTCGTGAGTAAGCCCTGATATGGAGAAGAGTTACTGTAGGAATAAGAACTTAATCTTGATGCTGAGAGACTTGAAGTCATTAAAAGAGTGTGCTGGGAAGAGGGGGAAAACATATGTTGTAGCCTAAGGGAATACCTTTTCTCTAGCTTCAAAGATTAAAGTTGCCTGCTGCTCAGATATTTTCCTTCTGTTGGCACTCAACACATGTCATTATGGTCTTATGACATTTTTCTTGGTTCTTGATTTTCTTGATTCTTGATTCTTGATTTTCTTGATTCTTCTATAGACTATGACCTTTTCAAGAATGAGAATGTTGTCCCATCTCTGTGTTCACAGTACCCAGCCTCATGCCAGGTTTATATATATTGGAGATGCTCAGTAGTATTTGTTGAATGTTGAGCATGACCATGTAAGAGGTACAGTGTTTACAGTTTGTTATTGTTGGGGGTTAAATTGCATGTCCCCCAAAGATATGTTGAAGTCCTAACCTCTAGTATCTGTGAATGTGACCTTATTTACACATAGTCTTTGCAATTAATCAAGTTAAAATGAGATCATACTCAGTGCAGGCCCTAATTCAATGGGATTGGTGTCTTTCTAAAAAGAGAAAAGATATAAAGACACACAGAGAACATCATGTGATGTTGAAGGCAGAGATTAGAATGATGAATCTATAAGCCAAGGCATGCCGAGGATTGCCTGCAATACCAGAAGCTGAGAGAAAGGCATAGAATGGATTCTTCTTTACCATCCTTGGAGAAAGCATGGCCTTGCTGACATTTTGATTTCAGACTTCTGGTCTCTAAACTGTTGTTTCCTGATTTCTGTTTTTGTTTTTGTTTCTTAAACCCCCCAGTTTACTTTGTTATAGAAGCTCTATAAAACTAATACAATTACTATTTATTTTTATTAGGAAATATTGTTGCAGTTTCTTGTAATCCATAGGGAGTCAACATTCTTTTTTTTTTTTTTTAAAGATTTTATTTATTTATTTGACAGACAGAGATCACAAGTAGGCAGAGAGGCAGGCAGAGAAAGAGGGAGGGGGAAGCAGATTCCTCACTGAGCAGAAAGCCCAATGCGGGGCTCAATCCCAGGACCCTGAGATCATGACCTGAGCAGAGGCTTAACACACTGAGCCACCCAGGTGCCCCGGAAGTCAACATTCTTGATGGAACTCAATACCAAGAGAAGAGCCGTGTTGAACTAATAAGAAATGAAATAGTTCTTAATTTGAAGGTAATTAGCATTTAGAGAATATCTCTTAGAGGTTCTCCCAGCTACCCACCTTATTGTTAGCATGGTTATTTAATGGCCTGGCAAGATCTGCTGTGCTGATAAAAGAATCCATCATGGGTTAAAGGAAAGTAGTCTCTGACTTTCTAATTTCTCTGTGGGCTCTCTCTACCCTACCTTACTATGTAAGGTCAGTGATAACTGACTCAGATCTGGGATGGAAGAGGCTGAAATGATTCTCCTTTATTTTGTTGTTTGTTCTCGTTGGGGCTGAATTTCGTATAGGTTAATGGCAAGAATGTGAGAGGCGGGGAGCTGTAGGAAGACTGGAAGGAAGGAAGCAAACTTTTCTAATAAATCCCCTGTGTGCTTGTGGGACTCTCGGGTCCCCACTGGCCTCAGACTTGGGGCTGCCTACCCGTTCCTGTGATGGGGTCCTATGCCTTATCCTCTGGTTTCTCAGAGGAACAGTTGTTATATGATTTGATAATCAACATTTCTGTTATTTTTGGTGATTTTGCTTTGGAAGACTCCCATTTGAATGTTCTGAATTTAAGTGAAAACGATGAGAAAATGAGCCTCTTTTTTGCTCCTAATTTATTCCAGAACTAAATGTCCCTGGGTCATCAGCAATAATGGATGATCCTCTAGCAAGTGTGTGTGTGTGTGTGTGTGTGTGTGTGTGTGAGAGAGAGAGAGAGAGAGAGAGAAAGAGAGAGAGAGAGAGAGAGAGAGAGAGAAAACACTCCCTAAGACTAAGATAATCGTCAATTATGGTTTCATTGAGGGGCTTAGGCAGTGGGGAGGCAGGAGGAGGAAATCATCACTGCCCATTTGTTTAGGGAACTTGCTTAAAAAGAATTGTCTGCTTCCCTCTCGGTCTTTGTGTTGATGTTTATAGTGCTTCCTGGGAGCCTACAGTTATCCGGAAAACTCAAGACTGATGACAATAGTCTTTGAAATGCTTCTGTAGGTATGCTTCTAGGTGGACGGGGAAAAAATGTATGTTCCAAGGTACAAGTGCTTGTTGACTTTTTAAACACAGCCAATCCATGTTCTTTGTGAGTGAACCCAGCACCGCCCCACAGTGCTGGCTTTCCTGTGCATTTGCCAAGCATGTCAAAGGACAGGCTTAAGTACTTTCCTTTATAGTTTACTAATTTTTTACTTCTTTAGTTTGCAATCTTCTCTCAGAAACTGGAAAATCATTTCTTTTCCTTTCTCCCCCTTTCTTCATTTAAGCTGAAATTGATTTTTTTCTGGGCTAGTAAGGAAAAAAAATTAAGCTTTAGTTAATACTGTTGCCCTTGCTGAATAAAAATAAAAGACTAGTTTACCTTCAAGCTATGCTGTATCAGAGTAAAGAGCTTTTCTGTCCCTCCAAGTAGGATTTTGACATGAGAGAGTAGAAAAAATGTGTACTTTCAATAGAGAATAATTGTAGCCAATGCAAGAAGTAGTAGAATTGTTTATTTGGTGGACGGAGGGAATGGTTTTTTTGTGTGTGTTTCAAAAATTGGGAAGCTAGGACACACTCTTAAATCCATCAGCTTCTCCAGAACTCTTCTCAAATGCTTATTGTCATGACAACCATCTCTTCATAAACCAAGGCTCGGAGTGTAATACAGATGGGGTTGGTAACAAGGTAGAGTCGCCATCTGCTTTGTTTTCTCTGAGGGACATTTTTTTTTTTTGATCCCCAAGTCTAATCCCAATATCTGCAAGTCTTGACTTATTTTTCTTTTTGGAGTCAGATATAGTTGTGAGATTAATTCTTTTCTCCTGACATACCACTTCCTTATCTCTTATCACGTAAGTAATTTTTTGTTAAATAGAAAGAAAAAAAAGGGGGGGGATACTTAAGTGTGTGTGGAAACAAACATATATATTTTAATGATTTATTCCTCTATCTACTTGGCCAAGTCTGATATGAGATGCCTTTTAAGTCAATAGTACAGTCAAAAGTAAGGCCAGAAAAAGTAGGAGTAAGGCAGTCATTTCCCCAGGAAATAGGTAAAATCATTATGGCCTTCGGATATTGTATTTATGTCTTGCTTCCTGACCTAGGGCTTCATGCAGTCCGTGGTAAGCCCTGTTGTTCTTACTCTCCAACAAAAGGAACACATCGTCTCTTTAGGAGAGGAAAACCTTTCCTTATTATTAAATTTAGAGGGAAATTTGCAGAATAAATGGATGTTACATGAGGGATGTAGCTTCATCTATCCCTTTCCCAAAGATGCAATGACATACTCAAACCTGAGGACATAATTTTTAATAAGAAAATAGTCATCATTTCACAATTCAATGATCAGAATTAAGATCTATCCAGCCTTAGAAAAATAAGAAAATATGTACCTGGCCATTTAAAAGTGTGTTGTCAACAAAACTGCTAAATAGAAGTTCAGGGAACTATTTTACAAAGCTCCTATTTAAGGTCAAGAATAATTTCCTTCCTTGTGTTTTGATTATTTTATATATGCTACAATATATAATCCTAAACCTTAAGATCTTGAGGTGCTTTTCAAAATACCTCTACTTTTCTTACTAATCAAAGAAGTTCTAGATCAGACACAATTTATTTCCATACACTTTTTTCATATCCTATGTGTTGATGTGTTTAAAAAAAATCAAATACTGCTAGGTAAGTAAAATGTAACCAAAAACTACTGTACACACAAATCCATACCTAGAATCATTTATGATGACTATACAATAAATTGGGCCTAAGGTCCAGGGGGCACCTGGCTGGCTCAGCCAGTAGAACATGTGACTCTTAATCTCAAGGTCCTGAGTTCAAGCCCCACATTGGATATAGAGCCTACTGTTTAAAAAAAAAAAAGAAAAATCTAGCCTAATGTCCAGAGAGGGGAAAAAATGCTAGAAAAATTTTGAAGTGAAGTGTGAATATATTTTTCATGGGCAAGTCTAATAATTTTTCAAAGAAGTGTTATAAGGGATGTGGTTCCTTGAATATAGTGTGGGGGATGGTGGTTAAAGCCCAGCACCAGTTGGGGTGCCTGGGTGGCTTGGTCGATTAAACGTCTGACCCTTGATGTCAGCTCAGGTCATGATCTCAGGCTTTTGGAATTGAACCCCACAATCAGCAGGGGCTCTCTCTCTGCCGCCACCTTGTGCACATGCTTTCTCTCTCCCAAATAAATAAATCTTTAAAAAAAAAAACCCACCATAATTGAATTGATAATGATGTCATAAATGTCCTCATTATATTATATGAAAACATAGTACCCTTGTCAGGCAAGAGAGTCAAGAAAGTGTTGATTTAGGGGCACCTGGGTGGCTCAGTGGGTTAAAGCCTCTGCCTTCGGCTCAGGTCATGATCCCGGGGTCCTGGGATCGAGCCCCGCATCGGGCTCTCTGCTCAGCGGGGAGCCTGCTTCTTCCCTCTGCCTGCCTCTCTGCCTACTTGTGATCTCTCTGTCAAATAAATAAATAAGATATTTAAAAAAAAGTGTGGATTTATATAGATATCATGACCTCATCATCTGTAATTCCTTCAACATACAGTCATCTTAATAAGAGTCATTTAAGATACACACTGTTCATTCAAAAAACATTAGTTTACTTTAAAACTGCCCTGAATTCTCCAAACTCAACTCACGGCTATCAACCATGCTCAATGTGACATTTTTAAAATATCAAATTTGTCACATTCAGTTCTTCACTTAACCACTGGTTTTTATTGCTGAGCATTGCCTGGAGAATGCTGTTTTATTTCCCAAGGCAGGTCATCACCACAGTGCAAGTTTTGTTCTCTCTCAAGACAAATAAGGAGCAGCAAATACAGTGTGGAAGTCCGCTGAGTTCAGTAGGAAACCATCGGCCACTTATATTGGGGGGTATGAATACAGCTGGATTCTGGATTTGCTAAACATCTTGAAATGCTTTGAGTGTAATAAAACCCCAAACGTGCTTTCTTTTCTCATTTCTTCACATATGTATTTTAGGAGAAATATAATCCACATGCTCTTGCTCCTTCCACTTTTAAATCATGAAAACTTTGTTTTGTAAGAGCTGTTTGATGTCCAGGAAGTCTTTTATCCTTTTTTATTAGGTTATTTTTGTATATAAATAAAAAGAAAAATATAAACAGAAAACACGACATGACTTAGTCAGGGCAAACACAAAGTGCCCAATTTAGGTTTGAAGCTCTAAATCTAAAATATTTTGAAACATTTCTTCTGGTGCTTTGCAAAAGTCGTGTTCCCTTCTATTAGGGAGAAGTTCCAGGACTGTCAGGATGAATAGAAAGGAGAACGAATATCAGTGAGTAGGACTCTGGTACTTCAGGACATCTGCCAAGTCCTTTACTTTTTTTTTTTAAATTTTGATTTTTTTTAATTTCATTTCAGCATAACAGTATTCATTGTTTTTGCACCACACCCGGTGCTCCATGCAATACGTGCCCTCCTTAATACCCACCACCAGGCTCCCCTAACCTCCCACCCCCTGCCCCTTCAAAACCCCTCAAGTTGTTTTTCAGAGTCCATAGTCTCTCATGGTTCACCTCCCCTTGCAATTTCCCTCAACTCCCGTCTCCTCTCCATCTCCCCATGTCCTCCATGTTATTTGTTATGCTCCGCAAGTAAGTGAAACCATATGATAATTGACTCTCACTGCTTGACTTATTTCACTCTGCATAATCTCTTCCAGTCCCATCCATGTTGCTACAAAAGTCGGGTATTCATCCTTTCTGATGGAGGCATAATACTCCATAGTGTATATGGACCACATCTTCCTTATCCATTCATCTGTTGAAGGGCATCTTGGTTCTTTCCACAGTATGGCGACCGTGGCCATTGCTGCTATAAACATTGGGGTACAGATGGCCCCTTTCACTACATCTGTATCTTTGGGGTAAATACCCGGTAGTGCAATTGCAGGGTCATAGGGAAGCTCTATTTTTAATCTCTTGAGGAATCTCCACACTGTTCTCCAAAGTGGCTGCACCAACTTGCATTCCCACCAACAGTGTAAGAGGGTTCCCCTTTCTCCACATCCTCTCCAACACACGTTGTTTCCTGTCTTGCTAATTTTGGCCATTCTAACTGGTGTGAGGTAGTATCTCATAATAACCCGAAGTGGTAGGTCAGTCCATCTGCATTTTTCAGATGGAAGAGCTTTCAGAGATATTAAGTTATGGCTGTAGGCCACAGAAGAATTTCAAGCCAGGTCTACTTGACTTTTCAGTTCATACTCTTTTCATTACTTCTGACCTCCTCATTCCATTGGAAGGATGGGGATGAACGTTGGTGTACCCTCCTGATAATAAAAAAAAATTCCATGTTGGAAATAGCTTGTCATAATCGGGCCCGAGAATTGAGGGCTATTGTAACCTCAAGAAAGTGTCAGCTTGGTATTGACAATGTGGATGTCTATTAGTGTGGTGATTGCTTAAGAGCACTGGATAAGTGGTATTGTGCCAGAGGGGGGCCTGTGCACACTTCCCTTTCTTACAGGAGAGGAAAGCCAGAATACATGCAGACATGGTGATGTAGGGCAGGCTGGGGAGGAGGCCCATGCTCTTGCATTGTGATAATCTGTTGCCACTTATATACTTTGTAACAGTGCTATGTATTTGGTAAGAGGGGTGCATGATAATATTTAAATGGGTTCAGCTCATTGCTTAAAAATTTTTCAGTGCTTGTATGTTGCTGGATATAGCTTGAAGAGTTATAGAATGGGAATCACAATTTATAATGGGACTGCATAAAAAGATCTAGGAATTTATTTGGAGGCGGGAGGTCATATCATGGGGTGCATGTCCATAGTATGACATCAAATGGCCATTTTCTGGAGAAAAAAAGAGAAACTATTACAAATGGAGGGCATGAAGACTACTTAGCATTTGAACTGGGACCTAGGTCCCTCTGGTATCTGTTCTGTAGGCTTTTCCCCGGAAATCCCCAATTTTGTTCAGCTTGTAGCTGTCTTTATGCTATAGTTTCATGTTCCATTCTTCTCCTTCCCCCTTTCTTCTCCTCTTCTCCTTCTTCCCCTTCTCCCTGTCCTCCTCTTGCTCCTTCCCCTTTCCCCCCTCCTCCCCTCCCCTCCCACTCCTCCTTCTCCTCCTCCACTGAGTCTTTGGTATCCAGAGGAAGAGATGAATTATTTAAATCTTCTTCTATTGAGTTAAAGCAATACAAAAAGCATTTAATAGGCAATTTCAAAAATGACATTTTGGAGAACATTGGGGTCATCATATGACTGAGAACATGATTAATTTTTTCTGAAGGTCAGGAAACTAATATTTTTTTCCAGTGGATTTACTAAGGGAACCAACCACCTGGCCTCTAGTTTCATAGTTGCTTTTTTTCTTCCACAGTGTTTCTACCTCACTTTACATATCTATAGATTTATCCCATGGAATTAAGAAATATAATTACCAGAGTACTTATTTTTCCTCATGCTTATCCTGAAGAGCCACTGTGATTTACCTTTTACCCCACTGCAGTGCATAATTTTACAAGCATTCATATTATATTAGTCATTTTGCCTAAGGATCTCAGCACACTTTTCAATGTCACTTCTAAGAGCCGTGTCATACCCCATAAGGGAGGTGAGGCTTGAAGGATCTCCTGTGTGCCAAGGCAAATTTAGTAATTTGTCTGGCAATCTCCAACAGAGTGGGGAAGAAGGTTTAGGGTCTCATGTGGCCCAGGGAAGGAGGAGGACATGCCATGAGCTGCTTTCACAGTTAAAACTAAGATAAAAACCTTGCAGGAAGAACTGTTATTTTATAATGGAGGACAGAGGGAGGAATGTATTTATGTGGTGATAAAGCTGGAGATAATAGAGCCAGTTGTAGAGTATAAAGGGTTATTTCTCTGTGAAAGAGACCTCTCTCAACTTCATCAGAGCCCTGCCCACATAGTCTGTGGGGAGTAGTAGGAGGTGAGGCATTTCTGTCTTCCAGGATATTCCATATGTAGATACTCTATGACTTGATCTCTGAATGTAGGCTAGAGGAAAAGGTCCATGTTTGCTTTCTTTGAAAATTCTATTTTATAAAATGAGATTTCCTTGCATCTGATTTCCTTTGGTCTCAACAAACTATACTTTTTAGGTATCCATTCTGTCCCACTGCTATGGATTCCACAGGGTCAGGGCCCCTTGTCACTCTCACTCTCGCTAAGATGGGAGTCCCCAGGTGATGGGAGGTGAACTGTCTCTGACTATGTCACCTGGAAGAACATCTGTCATTGATGCCTGTGTTCATATCCCATAAATGCTGCTCCCTCCAATCTTCACAGTGGCAACACATTCAAGTATTTGAGACAGGCCTTCTTGAATGCCTTTATGTTATTGTATCAGATCCAGTTGGAACTGTCCATCATTCCTCTTGTTTATAAAGAAAATAGCTAAGGGTTGAAGCTTCATGTCCATAGATAGATAATATAGTTTCATTTGGGATTTAGTACATTATTTGTCTCCATTGGCTATGAATTGAGAGTCTTTATTTCTTATTATTTTTTTAAAAAAGTTTTTTTTTTAATTTTTATTTTTAATTTTTATTTATTTATTTGACAGACAGAGATCACAAGCAGGCAGAGAGACAGGCAGAAGGTGGGGGGAAGCAGGCTCCCTGCTGAGCAGAGAGCCCGATGCGGGGCTCGATTCCAGGACCCTGGGATCATGACCTGAGCTGAAGGCAGAGGCTTTAACTCACTGAGCCATCCAGGCGCCCCAAATTGAGAGTCTTTAATGGACAGTCTTCAGGAGCCTTCACATTCATGGGGAAGGTTGATAGTCATCTTTGCACCCCTGCACCCCCATTCATGACCCAGGAACTTGCAGAGGACACTATGCAGGAGATACAACAACCTTGTCTGAAGGCAACACACACAGTTGGGAAACATAACTAAAGAGACTCTTTCTTTTTGAGAGATCTGTATTATCTCAACAGAAGGCCCCAGCAATTCTGCTGTACTCAGACTAAAAACTGTTGCTAGCAGACCTACTTCAGACAGATTTCATAATCACCAGACTTGTGTGGTACAAATGGTTATGGTGAGCTTCTGAGGCTCCCAAGAGACCACTAAAACTGTCAGACTTAAATAGCACTGAAGTTTTGAAGTGAGAATTAAAAAGTATGATTCAGTTTACTATGCAAGGTTGCTACCAGAAAACACTCCTTTGGTGTTCCAAAATCGAATGGTTGTGTGGCCAACTGGGGTTCTCTCGAAGGATACTCCGCGATCTCATCCTGCATAATTGTTTGAGGTTTCTGGAAGGTATTGAATAGCAGGGTGTATGTGTCATCATGGATGACATTATCACATGGTTATATTTTTTCCCATATAAAACAGTGAATGTCATGAAAGGAGACATCGCTTTTCTAAAAGATTTATTTGTTTATTTTAGAGAGAGAGAGAGTGAGAGAGAGCGTGGGGGGAGGAGGGGCAGAGGGCGAGGGAAAGAGAGAGGCTTAAGCAGACTCCATGCTGAGCATAGAGTCTGACACAGGGCTCAATCTCATGACCCTGAGATCATGACCTGAGCTGAAACCCAAGAGTTGGTAGCTCAACACACTGTGCTTCCTAGGTATCCCAGAAGACATCACTTTCTAATGTTAAGATTTCTGAAAGTGAGTTTAATTGACAGTGTCCATTTACAACGCTATTCTGAGACTTTACCCAAAAGATTGAGGTAAAATCTTAGAGAATTAAACTTCCTTGAGAGCTTTCCTTTTAAGTGCTACTCACTGGAGTCAATTTATCCCATTAGACATTGGGCCCTGAGGAAAAGAAATATTTCCTGTTGCCTGAGGCAGTGTTTCTTCCAGAACAAGGTAGTCCATTTTGACCCAGTGTACTCCAGAGGTAAATAGCTGTAGGTTGTACAGGTATCTGTTCCTTTTTCTATCCGGGAGGCCTGAAAACCAGTTATGGTATTTTAATACCCAGTCATGGTTGGTGTTTTTTTTTTTTTTAAATGAACAGAGCTCCCAATTTTTTTCCTCCAATTGCAAGCCCTGCTTTCAGTGAGTGAAACTCACTCTTTCCAATGGAAGACAGCTTCTCTGAGAAAGTCTACACTGTAATGGGCCTTGGCATGGTTGATTGATGTAGGAGAAGGTGCAACAAATACGGATTTTAAAAAGCGAAATTTGACAGAATCATGCATCGGGTGCTTCTGATGACTATGCAGCCTAGCAGAACTTACAGACGCATGCATAATTAACATCAATATAATGTAGGATAATGATCTGTTAGCAGCACATGAGAAGACATGCAACATCATTAGTTATTAGGGAAATGCAAATTAAAACACAGAACCGGTGTGATACCTCTGTCCATCTACTAGAACGTCTATAGTTAAAAAGAAATTCTACCCCTGAAACTAATAATATGCTATATGTTAACAAAGTTGAATTTAAATAAAGAATTAAAAAAAAAAAAAAGACTGACCATGCCAGCTGTCAGTGAGGATATGGAGAAACTAGTGGTGTCATCTGTTGCTGGTGGAAATATAAAATGGACAATTTGGCAATTTCTTAAAAAGTGATATAAACACCTACCATCTGGTCCAGCCATGAGAGTCAAATATTTACCGCCCCCCCCCCAAATTAAACTCTATGTTCATACAAAAAAATAGTACAAAAATTGCTCATAAAAGTATTTGTAAGAGCCCCAGACTGGAAAAAAACCAAATGTCCAATGGAAGAATAAGCAAATTGTACTTATTTATTGTATATTTCCATATACAATATGAAATACCACTCAGTGATAAAAGCAGTCAACTATTCATACAAGGAGACCATGGGTAAGTCTCAAAATAATTATGCTGAGTTACAAAAGTCAGACAGGAAGATGAGAGACTCTTAGGAATTAGATTAAAATAGTGACCGTATATAGAAAGGAGAGGAAGAATTTTCGTGTTACTTTAGAGATAGAATTGGTGAGGTTTGATTAGGGGATGATGACCTCAGGGGGCATAGACTCTGAGGTCTTTGTGTAGGTGGGGTTTCTCTGTATGGTTAGTCACCTATTTAGCAGTAAGGATGGCCCATCCATGATCAGAAATGAACAGCTAATTGTTTAGTACTTCAAAGCCATAGTAAGGGCTCAATAAATTGGACGTCTTCTTCTTCCCCCTCTTCTTCCTTCTCCCCCCTCCTGCACCTCCTTCTCTTTCTTCTCCTTCACTTCCTCCCTCCTCCTTCCCCCTCTTTCTTCTCCTCCTTCTCCTCCCTCCACCTCTTCTCCTCCTCTTCCTCCTCTTCTTCTCTTCCTCTTCCTCCTCTCCCTTTTCCCCTTCTCCTCTTGCTTATTGTTGTTATTATTATTATTATCATTAGGCATCTGCCATATTGTCAGTGATGATTGGGAAAAAATTCAATCTCCCATTAAAGCCTTTATCAAAAAAGGGCACATTAGTATTTATTATCAGAAGTAATTATAACATCACCTTCATTCCTCTGACTCATTCCCCCCCCAAGTTATTTATTTACACACGCTATTTTATTAGCCTTTTTTTTTTTTTTTTTACATAGTATGAAGAAAAAGAAGAACATGGCTTAGGGATGAAGCAAAGAAATAGAAATTTAGTGACTTCGGTCCTTGCCTATGCTCTAATTCCTGTAAATTTAGGTAAATTTCTTGTACCTAAATATCTGCAACTGAATCAGAAATGAAACATAGTAATCACATAGGGCTATTAGAGATAGCTAAGTAAAAAAAAATGTCTAAGATAATAAATTATAACATGAAATATAAAACTTTATAGAAAACTTTATAGAAATAGAAAACTTTATAGAAACTTTAAGGGGGTTGTGTAAGTTTGTATATTTCTATAGATGTGATATTCAGGCATCAAGAAACTTACGGCTACATTAATGTTCACTGATATACTAGGTTTAAAAATAGTTCCTTGGCTTTCCTATCCAGTGTGCTTCCATTACGTTCATACCATCTAATAGGAAATAGACCTCGCCAGTTCAAATGCCTGCTTGCATTCATTTCACTAGTAGTGACGACTTTCTGTTTTAAGTCAGCAGGGTTTTCTTGTCTTGTTTTTAGGCTTTGTTGATTTGAGCCTGCACGATCAGGTCCATCTTCTGGAATGTGCCTGGCTAGAGATCCTGATGATTGGACTTGTCTGGCGCTCCATGGAGCACCCAGGGAAGCTCCTGTTTGCTCCTAACTTGCTCCTGGACAGGTAAGTGACCTGACCATAGCTTGGGGGAAGTACATCCTTTATAATAAGCAACTTGTGCCTAAACCTCTTTTATTTGGTTCTCTGAAGTGCCCAAGAACTTTATAAGATATGTTTACTTTACAAAGGGGTGAACGTGGGAGATGCAGTCTAGTGAATTTCACGGGAAGCTAAGGACAGCTTTCTGCTGGAGGATGCTAGACGTCTTAATAGAACATCCTCAGAGCAGTATGTTATTTTGAATACACACATATATAATGTGTATATTATATATATATACATATTAAATGAATGTTTATATATATGCACATAGCTATGCATATATATATATACATACATACATATTATGTTTGTATTTATACACATCTATATAACTATGGACTCTAATTTTCTAACATGACCTTCATCTTGTGTTACATATATTTTTAAAAAATGAGTAACCTCCCTTTAATTAAGGTCTCTTTTGTCCCACATACACCCAAACCAGAATAGCCTCTTCATTTCCTTCTCCAATTTTCCTATAAGTTAAAGGAGGAAATTTGACCAGCCTTCTGAAGGCAACTCCCAGTTCTATGAATTCATAAAAGTTACTTGTTCATTTTCACAGGTGAAGATTTCAGTTTTCAAATGTGCTACCTTAGTTAATGTATTCTATTTGGGTTGACACTTTATATACATCATGTCCTTTAAACATCATGGCATGCCTGGGAAGCCTACCATTCACACTTGACCAGAAAGAAGCTGTTTCAGAGCCATTCTGCTACTTGCAAACAGCATCCAACTAGCCAATGGGGGAGCCTCGATTGGAATTCAAGATCTATCTGGCTTGACACTCAATACTGCCTCTGTCTTGTGCACATGTTCTTCATCCTCTTTCTTGGTCAATGATGCCTCTGTTGGTTTCCAGGCATACCTAATATTTGTGGCCCACATAACAACTTGAATGGGAAAGGACCATCTTCTAGCTCCTTCTTGCAAACTTCCTTTGCCTCTGCTCAGCAGTCTAGGGCTGCCAGATTGCCTGTGATGCATCCTTCCACATTCCTTCACTTTGGAGTGCTCCACTACCTCCCCATCTCCTGTCCCTCTTCAGGCTTCCCCACCCCTGGCGAGCCCTGTGGAGCAGAGTAACAGTGAAGTTTATTTAAGTACTGGAGAATTGTACAAGTGTTGGTTACCGTTTTGTCATTTTGTGTCAGATAGCTTTTGAAAAACATTGATGATACTGTTCAAGAAGCAGATTTTGGTGTTCGTGGAATAGAGTCCCATATTAGAGTTTGTCAGAATTTTCGAGGATAGCCACTAGTCTTGTTCTTTAGAACTGTGCTCACGCTGTATTCTGTGTCTTCTAGAGTTTGTCTCTACTGTTCTTCTTCCCTTCTCTCCCTTCTCCTGTTTCTCTGCTCTTGCTGTTCTCCCCCTTCCACACCCCTTTTGTTTTCCTTTGTTTCTTCCTTCCTTCTTTTCTTCTCATCCACCTCTTCCTTCTCCTCCTCCTCTAAATTCTTCTTTCTTAATTTTCCTATGTTACAGTTGTGTGGTTCTGTGACCAAGTTATAACACATTTGCAGACCACATACAATGCTTCCCTGCTGCAGACTGGAATGTGTCTTCAGAGCTTAATTTTTTTGGATGTGCATTCATAACTGATCTTCTCCATGATTTCCCATTTCATTCCCTCATGGGTATGCACTTTCTGAAAACAGTCATCATGTCATTGCATTTTAAATATGAAAGGGTCTGGGACACGTGTCTGGCTCAGTCAGTAGAACGTATAACTCTTGATCTTAGGGTTATGAATTCTGGCCCCACATTGGGGGTAGAATTTACTTAAAAAAAATACATGTGAAATGATTTGGGACATAAACCCCACCCCAAAGAACTCATTTTGCTAGTGAGGTATTGATATTGTCTAGGATTTTGTCAGCCACTTGCTTCTCTTTCTTTTCCACATACTTTCATTGTAGGTAATGTTCTCTCAAGTCTCTTACTGCGGCGTGAATGAATCTGCCTCTGTTCCTACTTTCTTCAGTTCCAAATTGGAAGTTCTCACTTCCTCCAGACCAGGATTTCTCAACTTCTGCACTACTGACATTAACACCCATCCTCCCTGTGACAATAACCCCAAATGTCTCTAGACATTTCTAAACATGCCCAGTGTGCGGCAGCAGGGGAGGTGCAAAATTGACCCTGGTTGAGAACAACTCTTCTAGACTTTTCTACTTCAGTGCCCTGTAAGCTCTTCAGACTCACCATTATCTCTCACTAGAATATATTATCTTCCTTATCCATTTTGTTCCTTTTCTTTATTCTCTGTGTTTGTGACATCAACATTCATCTGGACACTGAAGCTATAAGGTTTGAGTTAATCATGGAGGTCACACACCCCACCCATCATGTTACCCAGCTGTCAAGTCATTTCTGAGCCATTTCTGAAATCCATACCTCTCCTTGGTCTCCATCCCTCTGCCCCCATTTGCTCTCCGCACAGGTCCTCACTGTCCCTTCTCCAGATTGTTGCCTCTCCACTATAGTCTGTCTCTCTTGGCCACCACCTCTCTTTCCTTCAGTCTGGCCCCCACAGTGTTGCCCCTGATTTCTTTCTAAGGCTCAGTTATGATCTTGGCGCTTCCTGACTCAGCTTCGATTGGCTCTTTCTATTCCTTAGAAGAAACTGTCTAGACTTCTTATCTTGATCATTATGTCTCTCTAAACACAAACATCTGCAGAGCCAGTCAGATGTTATAAATGAGGAAGGCCAGTGGGTGTGAGTCCAAAAGTCGGTGTTGAGAATTAAGTGAAGTTGGTGAGCTCTTGTCCAGGCTAAAAACACCCGGGTCCTGAATTCAGCCTGAGAGGCATCAACGTAACTACACGCTTCAAGTTTTTCTGAAAGGTCCTCTGCCTTTAGGATTCCTTGTCAGCAGCTTACCCGTTCTTTATGGCTCATTTCAGATGTACTCTTCCATTAAACCCTTCTTTACACCCTCCCCTCTCTAGGCGAAGGGGGCCTTTCCTTGGTCTTGGTTCTTGTGTGTGGTCTGCTCTCACCCCCCCGCCACCATGCAGATATTGCGATCACGTGTCTTCTCTTCCTCACCTGCTCATGAGCTTCTTGTGGGCAGGAACCAGAGCTTGTTCACCCTTTTGTTACCTCTGAAGCACAAAGTCTTCTACGATTCTCCAGTAAGTGTTTGTTAATCTCACTGGCTGTGGTCACCTGAGAGTGACTTGTGGCCATCGGTAGAATTTACATCATCGGATGGTCATTTCAGCTATTTTGTCATCGAACTCACTCACTTATTTTTTTAAAAGATTTTATTTATTTATTTGACAGACAGAGATCACAAGTAGGCAGAGAGACAGGCAGAGAGAGGGGGAAACAGGCTCCCTGCTGAGCAGAGAGCCCGATGCGGGGCTCGATCCCAGGACCCTGAGATCACGACCTGAGCCGAAGGCAGAGGCTTTAACCCACGGAGCCACCCAGGTGCCCCAAATTCATTCACTTCTTATTCATTGCTATTCATCAATTCCTGGCTTGGTCCCTTAAAGACTTAGCAGAAATTAAAATCTGTCTGTTTTGAAAGGATTTTTTAAAATTACTAAATGCGTTTGGCTAAGGCTTACATGGTGCTTCTACTTCACAGACCTGTTCTGCAGCTTCTGAATTCCAAACAGGGATAAACTGCTTCTTATTTTTTTCCATAACTAGAGCCACTATCGAGTAAACGCCTCAAGATCTTAATGGATTTAAGGATACTCAGGCACATTTTAGTAATTAGAAAGGTATATAAATACGTGTAAATTATGTAAATAATATAAAACATAAAAAATAAAATTTGATTTATAATATAAAATTTTCTGTACGTTCCTAATTAACATGCACCCAAATATCAGGAAATGTCCATATTATTAAATTACCCCTTCTATTGGCGGGATGACTCCCTTTGATGGCACTGATCTATGCTTAACAATAAAAATATGTGACCAGCAGCCCATTTGAAGTTCCATCTACCTATAAGATGGTTTTGAGTGATAGCTGAGGACAACTGTTTATGTTTTTACCTTGTAGGCTCCTAACCCTTTTGGTAACATCCAACTCTCTGATTAGCATAAATCACTCTGTCCTCCCTGTTGGTCTTTTCCCACCAGAGTGTGCACAGTAAATTCGGTTTGTAACAAATGGTAGAAAACCCTAACTGTCAAAGCTTAACTGACAGCTGGTAAGCACAAAATGAACGTTAGATTCCTCCTCTTAATTTTAGCTCTGGCTTTGTGACACAACCTTTGAAAAGTCAGCCACCTCCATAGGCTGTTTCTCTCCGCATAGAAACAGGGAAAAGGGAAAGCCAGGAGTCCCACACAGACCTGTCACCCACAGATTGCCAACGCCGCTCCCTGGAGACGCGGCTTATCTGTGATTGATTACAGTGATGTCCTGTTCTCTCAAACCTTGTGCCTTGCAAGGCCATCAGGAGGATAAAACGTGTCCCGGTCATGCCTTGTAATTACTGAGAGGTTAGTACTGGCACATGGGGTTTAGTGATTACAGGAATATAAAAACCTGCTGGGTTGGCATCCCACATTTGTGAACGGAGGACATATTTCCTATCTTGAGTCTATTTAAAAAGAGTTATTGCCTGATTTACTCCCCAATGACAACCCATGATATCTTGATACTGGTAGTTCAGAGCTTTCCTGGTAGTCATATGCTTGGAGGCTAATTTTACCCTTGGCGTGCTTAGCCTGCCCACACTTTCCAGTTCTTCCCTGTGTCCTGCAGCAATGAGTTCCAGGCTCTAAGTGCAGTCATCTCTTCCTGCGAAAACCAAGAAATAAAGGTTATTATAAGGTATAAATAAAGAACCCAGTAATTTCTCGCGCTGTGTGTGTGTTTTACAAGAGCAAAGTTAAAGATAATAAGAACGCCTGTGAAAGTAATCAGGAAATGGAGAGAACTATTTTCCATTCTAGCACCTAATCCTCTGGTGTGTTTTGGCACCAGAAAACACAAAGTATGTCCTCTGTGTCAACTAGGAATGCGTCTCTTCATTTAGTCCCGCTTGAGTGCTGGCGTTGGAAAAATATAGACCTAAAAACAGAAGCAAAAATGTTCGACATATATCATCCCTGGTGGGGTCTCTTTGTTCTTGCAGGAGTGCAGTTTACTATGCTGGAAGGCAGATGTAATGTTAGAGGAAACAATGTAAATTGCGTGTTCAGTAAGACTATCCAGTTTCCAAGGAGCAGTCTAATTCTGTTTTGCTGGCGCCATCAGCGCTAACAAATTCTGAGAAATATTTGCGGATTTCTCAGTGAAGCCAAAGCACTCTGTTTCGAGTCCTGTTCACTCTCAGAGAAAAAACTGTTCATCCGTTTGAAAAGCAGGGCTTAATTCGACAAGCAGAATATTCCCTTCATCCAGTTTCTGGCCAGAGGGTTGTTGACCTAGCTCTTCCCCTTGCTCCCACATCAGGAGGCTCTGCCTGTAGGAAATAGTATCGAACAGCAGAAAGTTCTACTTGGAGGCATGGAATAGGAATGAGTTCTCTTCCTTAAGAGAAAAACAGGTTGCTGCACCAGAGAGAACATTTGGCCTCTTCTACTAAATAGCAGACTGTTTCCAGATGATACATTCATTTTAAATGGAAAAGAAAAAGTCATTTTCTAGAAGCAAGAACATTTCTCAATTTAGCTTGTTTATTGTAAATATTTCAGGAAAAAAAAAACATGTAGATAAAAACATGCAAATAAAACAGTGCTTCCAGCAATGGGTCCTTTTTAAAAATTCTTTTTTCCTGTGTAAAGCTTGATGTAAATTCTTTGCAGATTCTTTACTTCGAAGAGTAAAAAATAAAGTTCTGGAATAACTTGATGAATTCAGAATGTAATCTGTCCAAAGGTTTCTCAGGCGTGAAGAGAGGGACCTCTCTCTATATATTGCCTTTGCAGATTTCTCCTCTCTCAAGCCTTCTCAAGAGGAATAAGCTTGTAAAAAATGTGTGCCACATGGAAGGGGGCATTAGAGTAGCTGAGGACACAGGTGCAGTGGGAGGGGTGAGGAACAAATGATCCACCCATCAGAAAAGTCAGTCCTGGACCGGAGACAGTTTTCATGACTCTGGGAGTTCTGCTGGATGCCCTCTATACCAGGTGTGCTTTGGTTTGCATAACTGTTTGCTTCATTCATATCTCAAGAAATGTGTTCATGACCTTTATTCCACTCTACTTTATAGAATTGGATTAAAAAAGGAGAAAAGAGGGCAACATTTATTTAACTTCTTCAGTGAGTGCAGTACTGTGGTACATCTTCTATGTTGTATCTCATTAACTGTATGAGCATACAGGTAAAAAGATTATTTACATTGTGACCCTGGATCCCTTGGTTCTTTCCAGTTCTGAGTCTTTAATGACTCAACAGCAGATGCCAATTGACTGATTTGTCAAAGTCTTTCATTTAACATTCTGACAAACCCTGGGAATATAACATTGTAAATGGTACTGGAGAAAAATTGAGGCAAAAAAAAAAAAAGAGAGAGAGAGATTAGGAACCTGCCATTATTACTGCTTACCTGTGACTGAAAATGAATCAAAATATTTATCAGACTAAAAACAAGTTGCACTATACACTTTAAATGGGGTAATTATATGATGTGTGAATTTTATCTTGTGAAAGATATTAGACACACACATACACGCGTGTGCATGCATACTGGAATTTCAGGAAAAGTCACCTTGACCGTCAATCATGAAAGCATGTGTAGGGGTTATATTGAAAAAGGCAGGAAAACTAAACATTGAAACCAAGGTTTCTCCTTAAAAACAAAAGCAACTAAGTAGCACTATATTATAAACCTTGCTAAGCCCCAAGTCTTTAATTTCTCAAGAGGAATAAGCCTGTAAACAATAAGGATCCACTCAATGTAAAATTGCTCCAGAGGAGAAGGCAGAATTCCAACCCAAGAATTAATCCTGTGTAGGAGGTTAATTTGACTTCTAACATTTCTATGTGCCACATTATTTTTGTATTTACCATTTATTATTAACAATTAAACATCAGCTTAATGGACTTAAATGTAATCAAAATAGTACTTTTGACAGTTTAATTTTAAAAATCTTAATATTTTGTAAGGCATACATACTACACAGGGATAATCAAGTAATCCCTTCAGATCTGCTTTCATCACGGGTACCTCTCCATAGTTGACATCAGAAATTCCAACTCTCATTTTAATGAGTCACATTAAAATCCAGTGATAAAGATGACCACGTTCAAGTCTGTGTGAGTTAGGATTCAGGGTAAATCAACTTAGTAGATACTTATGGAGACCCCCCAAGTCTCTGGGGTTCTTTTTTTTTTTTGAAGTCTCTGGGGTTCTGCATGATACTGGAGGAAATGAAAAAAAAAAAGATGTGTAAAAAGCAGACCTGTCCTCAGGGAACTTACTGTCCACTGGTAGAGTAATATTGTTATACAAATGAATGCAAGCAAAAGCAAGACCTAAGCAGGTCCCCACTGCACCCCAGTTCATTCATATCTAGTGTATTTTCCACCATCAATGTCTTTTTTAAAAAAAAAAGATTTTATTTATTTATTTGACAGAGATTACAAATAGGCAAGAGAAGCAGGCAGGGAGAGAGAGGAGGAAGCAGGCTCTCCACGGAGCAGAGAGCCCGATGTGGGGCTCGATCCCAGGACCCTGGGATCATGACCTGAGCCGAAAGCAGAGGCTTTAACCCACTGAGCCACCCAGGCGCCTCTCCTCCATCAATTTCTAATGGTTATAGATTCTGGGTAAAAATCAGTCCTTCATTGTACACTTGCATTTATGTACCAATTCACTCTTGACATTTCCATGCTGGCATAAATACACTTATTATACATTTATCCTGTCTTAAAATATACTCTAAGACAGATAACTCTGAAGGTGAGAACATGCCATATGTTCGTCATTTTGGAGCTGTCAGGAGGGCAATAAAAGGTTTATCAAGGGTGATGATCACAGATTACCCATCTTTGAAATATTTCTTATGTCAAGGTATTAGTACTACTTGGATATTTTCCTATTGATGATAGCTCTTAATTTTATGAGTGTATCAAGGTTTGGCTTCGGGACAAAAGAAATTACTGTGTTTGTTTCCATTTCCTATTATGAATCAAAATTGTCTTTATTATTAGTGTCATGGTTATGTGAACTTATGATCTATGATTAAGTTCCCTTCTTCTCCCCTCCCCCCTTCGTGTTCTTGACTTCTCTTTGTGGGCTCCTAATACAAAGGATAAGGATGGATTTTCTCTTCTGATGCTTCTATGGCATTTTAGGTCATTAAATATTCTTATTTATGTTTTACCTGTATTTTCGTTTCAAATGGAAAAGAGATGAAAAAAGCACACCGTTGGTATTTCTTTGGTTTTATACCATAATAGAGACTCCCTTTCTTAACCTGTTTACATGATTTACCACTCCTCCTTGTCACTGATTCTAAGATCCATCATGACTTAATTGTTGAAAAATAAGATGCAACAAGCATGGTACAATGATAAAGAAAGGTTACTTATTGTATACCCCTGAGAGGAAAAGGGCTTCTCCTGTATCTTCCGGGTTTGGTCAGGATGAGCAGTTGAGGCTGCAGCTGGGTCCACTTCAGCCTCTGAGGAGAGGAGAACCTGAGCAAACCCTTCCTTGAGTGTGGGTGTGTCAGAGAGCGCTGGGATGAAGAAGGTTTCAAGATCTGTGGTCCTGGCCATTGAATGGATGGTGGTGCTCCGGGCAGGAGTTAGGAAGACAGGGGAAAGAGTGGTGTTGGGGACATCCTGAGGAGTTCTTCTTTATAGTGTTGAGTTTAAGGTATAGAGAGGATATACTGAAGGTCATGTTCAGCAGGAAGTTGAATGTCAGAGGAGAGATGGAGATCAAAGACTTATGTCATCTTTGTAATTAAAAGGTGGGATGGATATGATAAGCAGATAAGACGGTGGAGAAGGAGATGTCTGAAGGGCTGAGGAAAGACCTCTTAAAAGACTGACCTTTAGGAGTTGTAAGTAGAAGAGAATTCCCGCCTGCCCTCCTGGGGCTAAGGCAGAATTGTTTGAGAACAGAAGCACTGTCTCTGATTCCAAGGGAGGGATGGCTTTCCAAAGGAAAAGGATAGTTAATTATGCCAAATACTACAGAGAGGTGTGTAGGAGCAAGAGGAAGGTACTAAGCATTTGTTAATTAGGCATCACAGTTGTCCCCAAGGAGGACAGTTTTAGTAAGAAGTAGAAAAACAACAGCAACAACAACAACCAGAGTATCAATGCGTTAAATGAAATTATAATGTATAAAAGAGAAGACGGGCAGGAAAAATTAGTGAAAGGAAATATAAACTAGCTTTTTGAAATATTTGGCGTTAAAAAAGCCAGGAAGCTCTAGTTGCTGCTAGCAGCAGCATCAAGGGAAGCTGCTATCCTAGTTCCATCCAGTAATGGCCTACGAGAATTTTTTACTGGCATTGTGGGTTAGTGGAGTTTTGTTTATTTAGTGTGCATCAGTTGATTGATTATTTTATTTAACTTTTATTGAGTTCAATTAGCCAACATATAGTACATCATTAGTTCTTGATGTAGTGTTCAATGATTCATTAGTTGTGTGTAACACCCAGTGCCCATCAGATGGGGATGGGGTTTAAAGAGTACACTTATTGTGATGAAATAAAATAAAATAAATGGTCAAAAATACATGCAGCAATGGCCACAGTCGCCAGACTGTGGAAAGAACTAAGATGCCCTTCAACGGACGAATGGATAAGGAAGATGTGGTCCATATACACTATGGAGTATTATGCCTCCATCAGAAAAGATGAATACCCAACTTTTGTAGCAACATGGATGGGACTGGAAGGGATTATGCTGAGTGAAATAAGTCAAGCAGAGAGAGTCAATTATCATATGGTTCCACTTATTTGTGGAGCATAAGGAATAACATGGAGGACATGGGGAGATGGAGAGGAGAAGGGAGTGGAGGGAAATTGGAAGGGGAGATGAACCATGAGACACTATGGACTCTGAAAAACAACCTGAGGGTTTTGAAGGGGCGGGGGCGGGTGGGAGGTTGGGGGAGCCAGGTGGTGGTATTATGGAGGGCACGTATTGCATGGAGCACAGGGTGTGGTGCATAAACAATGAGTTCTGTTACACTGAAAAGAAATAAATAATTTTAAAAAATACATGCATACATAATTTTGCTAGATATTGGAAAATTTATTTACTACCCATGACACAGGGTGTCATTGTGTTTTTCCACCATCCATGTATAAGAGGGCTTGTTTTTCCACAGCTTCTCCAATAGAATATGTTGTCAAACTTTTGGATTTTTGCCAATCTGATAGGCAAGAAGTATCCCAGGATGGTTTTAAGTACATTTCCGTTTATTTTTGAATGAAATCAAGCATCTTGTTTATGTATTAGGGCTTCTTTCATTTATGCTTTGGTGATTGTATATTTTTGTCGATTTTTGTACCAGCTTGTCTTTTTCTGTTCCTTGATTTTTTAGGAACTGTACGTATGTTAGAGATAGATGAGCTTTTCTCAGTATAGGTTGCCAGAATCTTTTCTCAGTTTCTCATTTACATTTCAACTGTTTTTGGAGGATTTTGCTGTATAAAATGCTTTTGTAAGTTAAGTTTGATAGCAAAAATATATTATTTTTTTATAAAATTTTTTATAAAAAATATATATAAAAATATTTTATAAAAATATATATATAATATATATATAAATATATTTATAAAATATATATATTTTCCCATTATTGGAATGATTTCCCTACCCCCAAATTATAATTATATTCACTTCTGCTTGCTCTTAGTACTTTTTACTCTTATGTCTCGGGTCTGTCCATTTGGACTTTATCTTGATATACAGTGTGAAATAAAGGTTGATTTTTTATATTTTTCCAGATGGCTTTTCAATATTGCCAGCACCATTTATGAAAAAATTATTTTCTCAAGTGATTTGAGATGCATCCTTAATTACATGCATGATTTCTTCATAAACTTGACTCCTTTTATGAAATTTTACTTATCTTCTAAGTCTTATCAATTTATTATTCATTATCACATAGCTTTATTTACGGCAGCTCCAAATTGTTTTTTTTTAATTTATTTATTTTTAAATCAGAGAGAGAGTGAGCACAAGTGAGGGGAGTGGCAGGCAGAAGGAGAAGGAGGAGAAGCAGGCTCCCTGCTGAGCAAGGAGCCCAACGTGGTACTCCATCTCATGACCCTAGGATCATGACCTCAGGCAGCTACTTAACTGGCTGAGCCACCCAGGCTTCCCCAATTCCCCAATTCTGGTCAGGCTCTATCTCTAATGCTGCCTGCTGATTTCTCAGGGGTTTACAGGTGATGCTTCCTGATTTCTTTTTACAGGTGATCTTTAGTATTAACTTTAACTCCATGAGAAAACTTGATAACGTTAAGATTCTGTTACATATAAATTGGCTTAGGAAGTATTAATGTCTTGATGAGGTTGAATCTTCCCATTTAAGAATAAGTTGTGCCTCTTCATTTTTTCAGATTATTTTCATATGTCTTTCAGAAGTGTTTTAAAGTATTCTTATAGGGGCGCCTGGGTGGCTCAGTGGGTTAAGCCTCTGCCTTTGGCTCAGATCATGATCCCAGGAGCCCCACATCGGGCTCTCTGCTCAGCGGGGAGCTTGCTTCCTCCTCTCTGTCTCTGCCTGCCTCTCTACATACTTGTGATCTCTATCTGTCAAATAAATAAATATCTTAAAAAAAAAATCTTTAAATAAATAAATAAATATTTATAAATAAATAAATATTTAAATAAATAAATATCTTTAAAAAAAAGAAAGAAACCTCACATTTAAAAAAAATAAAGTATCCTTATATATATTTTCCATATATTTTTAAGATTATGTCTAGCTATTATACATATAATGTTAATGTAATATATATACATATTGTTAACACATAAGTAGCTAATTGATAGTTAAATGTTATATTTGTACACTACTACTTTACTGAATTCACTTATTGTTTAGAGTAGTTCCATTAATTTCCATAGGCTTTCCTAATATATAATCATATCATCTGCAAATAGATTGTTTTACCTCTTTCTATCTCTAAGAATTGAAGTATTTTTTTCTTATCTAGTTGTGTTGAATAATAACTCTACTACCTCATAAAAATAGTGGCAAAGTAAAAATCATTTCCTTGTTCTTATTCACTCATATTACAAGTTTCTATTATTTAAAAAAATATTTTATTTATTTATTAATGAGAGTCTGAGAGAGAGAGAGAGGGAGGCAGAGACAAAGGGAGAAGCAGGCTCCCCACAGAGCAGGGATCCTGATGAGGAACTTGATCTCAGGACCCTGGGATCATGACCAGAGCTGAAGGCAGACTCTTAATCAACTGAGCCACCCAGGTGTCCCAATAAGAGTTTCTATGGATTTCCGTGTTTTTTGGTGTTTTTATTAGGAATGAAGGTTATTGTTTTTGCATTAAAATTCTTAAGAAAGTTTGGTATGAAATTTTTTTCTTTTGGTAGTCTTTACTAGTTTTTGTTTTCAGTGTTGCACATGCCCCACAAAAGGAGTCTGGAAGTTTTCTTTTGTATGCTCTGAAAAGTTTAAGTAGCATTGGGATTATTTGATCTTTAAATCTTCAAATTTTGGTAGAATTCTTTTTCAAAACCTTCTGGACCTGGTGGCTCTCTCAGAGAACTCCCTGGAAATTTTAATTCTTCTATAGTAATTAGTCTAAAGACTTTTCATCTCTTCTGGAGTCAGTTTTGCTGTATAAAATCTGATAAAGTTATTTATTTTTCATAGATTTTCAAATTTATTGCACTAAATTGCATAAAAGTTTCTGATGATTGTTAAAAATTTTCCTCTGGCTTGATGGTTCCTTCTACTTTGTAATTTATTTTGTGTATTTATCTTTCTTTTAGAAATCTTAGGTCAGCTAGTGGTTTCTGTATTTTGTCAATTCTTTTCCCCAAAAGACTAGCTTAAATTTTATTTTTATTAGTTCTACTGGTTTTCTACTTTCTAACTCATCATTATATTTTTGCTTTGTTAAGTCCTTCCTTTTGCTTTCATTCAGTTGACTTTGTAGTTCTTTCTCTAGCTTTTTAAATTGATTTTAAAATCATTTATTTTCATATCATAATATAGGCAGCTAATACATAGAGTTTTCTCAAACATCTTCCTTGGTTATGTCCCATAGATTCTGATGTATCTTGCTTTTATTATCCTTAGAATATCCTTATTTATCTATCCTATTTAATTGATATTCAGCAATTTCATATTTTATTTTCCCTTTATTCAAGAATTATTTAATAAATGGTTTAATTTCCAGGGTATTTTTTTTGTTCTGTTTTTTTTTTTGTTATTAATAAACTTTTCTTTCTTTC